>CAKALG010007074.1:0-13351 GCA_916700815.1 Helicolenus hilgendorfi
GTGTGTGTGTGTGTGTGTGTGTGTGTGTGTGTGTGTGTGTGTTTGTGTGTGTTGTGTTATCTTTTGAACTCTACCTTAAAGAATGGATGTTTTCAGCAATGTGGCCCAACATCTGCATCTGTCATACACAAAACACAAAATGTAATCTTTGCAGTTTATTATGTAAGTTACACATTTGCAAACGTTTACTTACTAGAAAATGTATTAACATTGATGGGTTAGAAAAAAGTGTTGGCATACCCAATTTTGATATTCCTTGGTCTGGTATCAGTTTTGAAGAATACTTCAAAATTTTGGGAAAAACGCATTTGCTTATTTGCTTCGATGAGATAATTGATACCACTCTCATGTCTGTATGGTAAATACATGATAAGTGATAAGTTATGGTTTTAGGAGGAGTTATGTACTGGACTATTTCCTTATAGCAAAACTTTGTTGTCACCGTGATGTTGCCAGGCCACTGCCTCCAGTCTATGCTAAGCTAAGCTAACTGTCTCCTGGCTGCAGCTTCATATTTAAAGGAGCAGTGTGTAGGATATGGTGCTATCTAGCAGTGAGGTTGCAGATTGCAAACAACTGAAACTTCCCTATCTAGAGCCATTTGTAGGTCATTTGGAATAGAGCCAGTGCATGTGAAGTGAGTGGTGAAGCAAGAGAGAGAGAGAGCGGGGGCGATGGCAACAAGTAACATTATTGACTCCGGCCCAAGCAGGCAAAGTTAACAGTGTTTGGTTGGCCGTTCTGGGCTACTGTTGAAACATGACTGTGCAACATAGTGGACTCATGTGAAGAGGAGCCGCTCCCTATAGATATGAACGGCTCATTCTAAGGTAACAAAAACACAATTCTTATTTTCAGGTGATAATACACTAAAGAAAACACAGGTATTAATATTATATTACATTTCTGACAATAGATCCCCCTAAATGCTACAGACTGGTCCTTTAACATGGAGATAGGAGAGTGGTGTTGATATTGACCTTCTCATCGAACTCTCTGGAAGAAAACGAATAAGCACATATCCCAAAATGCCAAATCATTCCTTTAAAGTTTAAAACTTGGCACTGTAGTGTTTTAACACCCACCATGGAAACACTTAGCCATATGGCCTCTATAGTTAGTGTCTGAGGCTACTGACCACACGGCCATTTATAATACTGCACGTCTCAAACAACCACTTTCAGTAACTTAAACCTGAACCTTTGGATCTTTGGATTCATTGGATCCTTTCAAGTACATATACAAAAAGCACATTAACTCTGCTCTTTGAACCATAGGTTATATTTTCACCCACATGCTAAGGGAAACTGAAACATCACTGATTGCGTGTTTCCTCGTGGATCTGGAAACTGTTGATTGAGAGGGCTGATTTGACCTGAAGGGGAGCTACACTATGAGGGGCTTCGTGCAAAATGGGAACTGACAGACGGATCCAAATAGCGCCCGCAGATATCTAACACATGTTTAAAGACTGACTAAATGTCTGGCTTGTCTGGGGGTTATTAGGCTAGATTAACACAACTCAAAGCTAATTTTCCATCATTGTGGTAAAAAGTTGATTTTTCCATTCCCGTCTAAACATTTAAAAACAGGGACATGTTTTCTCATTGTTTACGGGGAAATGACAAGATCAGATCAGAGGAAGCTGGGCCAAAGCTGGCATCAATGTCACATTCTGCATGTTTACACTTGAGAAATGTCTCGGAGGCTGTTTTTATTTTGTACTGGTGTAAACTGAACGTGTGTGACTTTGGTGGAAAGCGGATCAGATTAGAGGGCCCAGTGTAGATAAAGCCTAAGTCATTTAAGGGAAAACAAACTAATGCCATATGGAGGTTTGGTGAATGTGTTCCTTGTTGTGTGTGTTCAGCTTTCTTTGATGCCTACCACATTGTGCACATACAAACAAACTTGTGGGCACACATATGCACTCACAAACCCACATTATATACGTTCATAAACTACTAGATGTTGCCCTCTCTCCAGTTATCTTTAATGCACACCACAGTTCAAATTTATGTTTGTTTGTCAACCTAGAAAAGGCGACACGTGTGCAGTAATTGTTCGTCTACGTCGTGATTATCTGCTAATGTTGTTCAACTACTGTGAGCGGTCAGCACATCCGGCTTTCAGATTCTCAAAGATTATTTTGAATGTGGCTTCCGTAAATGTCACAAGTACAGTACACATCTGCTTCAGATTACAACTTTAAAGGGTGGGTACATTATTAATTCATTATTTTTTTTTATTTTTATATAATTCTGTAGCCTCCCAGTGGTGTTCCTTATGTATTCAAATCCAAACATTAAAATTTTGGTCAAAGTATTTATGTTTTAGCGTCAAAATGCTATTTTCCCTAACCCTCCTTTAAACTTTTTCCCACGTGACCTGACGTAGGTTTCTGCATGATGATGCTGCTACATGTACAGTATATACATTCTCATAGTCAGTGTATTTAAGTTACATACAGTAACTTAGATGGCGGTCGACACGCTCTGGAGTAAGGAAGCTAAGCAATACTGCCGAAAGTCATACAATAACACAAACAAACTAACCGATCGATGCAGCGGTAGATCAGCAACTCCCATGTTCTATGAGGTAAAATTACCGTTTTTGTAAATGGAGATCTGTTTGCCACAAAGTATGAATAATACATTTGTTGTCTCAATTTTCACAAAAGAATGAACTATAGTAAATGAAGGCACTTAATTAGGCATTTATATACACTACAATTCACAAAATGGGATGAACCTGCCATCAGAATGATTATTAATGAGTCCTCATTCATGTGCATGGAGTCAGTGCAAGCACATTAGCAAATGAGTTAATTGGAACAGACAAGACAAGTCAAGCAGCAGTCTGACAGATGAGCTGGTGTCAACAGCTGTTGCAGAGCTTCCTGCATGGACTGATGTGCTGATGTGGATACCAGTCCTCAAGGTCAGGTCATCCTGTCATGAGACGCCGCGTGGAGACCTGACCCCGCGGTCCACCGACTGACATAACTCTGCACCGCTCAGGCTTTTTGATCTCATGGAGGACTCACCGGTGGCTTATTTTTGCATCATGGAAGAGAAACAATGTGAGGATTTAAAAAGACACAAACTCGAACATTTGTGGCTGATGTTCATTTTACAGCGTTAATGGAACAAATAGATAATGTAGAGTCAATCTGAGGACTGCTTCCATAAAAGTATCATGGACTTTCGATTTGCACAAGAATGAAAATCCCCCAAAAATCCCCTCTGTGTGAGATATCTGATTTCAGTTGACAGTAAAAACAAAGTTGAGTTAGCCTTTGACTGATAGGCCAAGACCTTTAGGGCCTCCACTGGAAACTCGAGGTACCCAGTTACAGACAGAGTGACGGTGACAAATAACACACTATTCATGTCATCTTGTTCTTTCATAGGGAGTTCTAAATAACTCATTTCCTTCCTGTATTAATACTATTCAAACACAAACATGGAAAAAGTGAGGTCATACGTATGAATCAACACTTCCTCAACTCACAAAAAAGAAATGATTTCAGCTTTGTAAATCGGCACCAGAAGTTACCCTTCACCCAATTCTCTTGGGTCAAGAAAGATTTGTTTTCAAAGTTTGCGGCCTACACTTCCTAAAGCATTGGTGGTCCTGTAACTAAGTGTAATCACAGATGTGTCTGTATTCCCTCCTCTCTCTCTTTCTCTTTCTCTTTTTTTCTACTCTCCAAAGTAACTGGACTCATTTTAATTCCGATATTATCTTAAAGTACATATTTATATCCTCTGAAGTGGGTAAAAACATAAATTAACTTGTGTTTTTCTTTATAAGGTGACATTTCATTCAAACACGTAGCGGAGCAGCTCTTGAATCTGAGAGGAAGAGTTGTTGCTTTTATAAAATCCTCTCCTCGGCAGAGCATAAGTGAATGCAGAATATCTGCAGATGGGACTCATCATTTTTACTTGACCCAAAAGTCTCAGCTACAAGTCTTACAATATTGTGATTGATAATATTAAGTTGGTAATATATCTGCCAGGACAAGAAAATGATAAAACAGATGCTACGAGACAATCACGCACACGACTGATGCCCTCATATCCCGCTTTAAGAGTTTAATGTGTTTGATGGGCACGATTTACTAAACGTTAAAAATGAAGATACTTTGTATTTGTGCATTTTTGGAAACATCATAAATTATAAACGAAAGCTTTAAAAGTTAGACAGATTTATCAAGTGGTTTTATTATTGCAGTCTGGGAAAGGAGGGAATCTGGGTTTTAAGTTTGTGCGCAGTATATGAATGCAAGTGTTCTTATATCCATACAACCCACAAACTTTGCTGTTATAAAAACCTTATAACCTCATTAGAAACTTCAATTTGTAAGTTTTGGTAAACATTCGTAAAATGTGTCAAAAGTTATATGAATTGTCCTTGTGCAATTTTTGTATTTAATATATTTTTTGTTTTAAGACACGAAATATTAAGAAATTATACATGTTATGTTACTAAATTTACTTTATAATTGCAATACTATTTATTAGTACATATCAGTAACGTTAATCCCGATACCAAGTCTCAGCAGACCTGATGATATTATTAATTTTCCTACAGTATCCTTTAATTCAATTGGTATATAACCCCTATTTGTAAATTGCTCATACATCAGGCGTAACAATCCTATTTCCAGGAAAGACCCTGTCCTTTACACTTGCATAAACATGCATCGAAGTACAGAGGATATTCTTTGAAAGGTCTGTATTTGTGTGTGATTAATTGCCTTAAAATGTAGGCTGTGTGTGAACTTAGTCATTAGTCTATTATGTAAGTATACTTACCTGCTTGCATGCATGCCATAAATTTGACTAAGCTCTCTCTTTTCCTTTCTTTCTCTCTCCTCGGGGGAATGCTAGACATTCTTGAGGTCTGGAAAGCAGAGACCTCTGAGTCAGACTGGTCATGGCCTCTCATTAAATGAGCTGTATCTGCTTCAAATGTGATTTCTAAGAGGAGAAGGAGTTTGCATGCAGACAAGTCAGTGAAGGTATCGTAACAGCTAAAGACTGCTGATTCAGTGCCTGAAACCTAATGTCAATGTGTACGCACCAGATAACCAAATAATGCTTTTACAGTGATATGCAGTTCTAAAAATAAATCTGAAGACATAAAGACTGTTTTTAAAAGGAACAGTATGTAGGATGTGGCGCCATCTAGTGGTGTGGTTGTAGATTGCAACCAACTGAGTACCCCTGCGCTCACTCCGCCCTTTCCAAGACTGCGATAACGTGAGCCACTGAGTGCAAAACCATGGTAATGCCTTTCCCCCCGCTCAGAGGCCATCTTTACTATAATAACACTACTTTAGGAGCAACAGAAGTCAGACAGCGGCTGGTGGTACCACGGTTTTGCACTCTGCGGCTCAAGCGTGTCAGAGAACTACGGTGGCCTTCAGGTTACGCAAAAACATGAAAGGCTCTCGCTAGAGCCAGTGTTTGGTTTGTCAGTTCTGGGCTACTGTAGAAACATGGAGGAGCAACATGGCACATCCGTGAAGTCCTATGTAGATATGAAAGGCTCATTCTAAGCTAACGAAACACAACAATTCTTAGTTTCAGGTGATTATACACTAATAGCAATATTATATTCAATTTCTGCTAACAGATCCCCCGAAATGTTACACACTGTTCCTTTATATCTTTATATTTTATGAATAACAGAGGTTTAAATGTAATATAAAAGACACTGCAGAGCTACAGTACATGTTGGCAGTATTTGTTTGAGTAGTGTGTTTAGTTATAAAGTGCTGAAATTAGGTGCTCCTAATTTTGCTGTCTCAGTTCCTCCCAAGACACACTTATACAGTGTTTAAATATTGTTGCATGACTCAATGAATTTTCCATGATCAAAAATCCAGTCTGAATGGTTTACTTTGTCAATGATTTATTAAATCACCTTTAAATACTGTAACATATGCTTGCTTCTTTTCATTTGGCAAAAGAAAGACGTCCGTAATAAAACAATGGTCCAGTTGAAGGCTTGCAAACCGTGGCTCCGCTTGTGAAGTTTACGACATCTCGAGGAGAGAGAGAGTTATTTATTTTACCATGCAGGGAGCAGGAATACAGGAAATGTCTCACGGTTACGTTTTTTTCCTGTTTGCACCAGGTACTGTGTGCATTTGATTATGGTTTCATATAGAAAGAGTGGAATATTTCAAATGGACTGTAATCATTTCGCCACATTTGTATAGACTGGCCTGGTAAGACATAACACCTTCTTCACATTAAGTGACTATAATGTGTTTGGCTTAGATAAAAATAGGCACACGCTGAACTAAAGTAAAGAAATATTGTGAAAAAAAGTATGAACACTTTTTTGTACATTGATCCAGCATGAATAGAATTGACTCATCAGCAGTATTTAATAGTTTATAATAAATCAGAAGGTCACCCAAACAATAACAAATTGAATTAATTTGTCCCAACCAGCAGATTAAGGTAAAAATGGTATGTTAATATATATAATATCTGGATAGTCATTATTTTACATTTATGAAAATATAAAAACATTTGCTGGTCTTAAAGGTCCCATATTGTAAAAAGTGAGATTTTCTTGCCTTTTTTTTAATCATAAAGCAGGTTAAAGTGCTATATAAATAATGTGAAAGTATCAAAAAGCTCAATCCACATAGAAATATACACAGCCCTTATTCAGAAACTATGCCTTTAAAACAAGCTGTAAGGATTTCTGTAATGTTGCGATGACACAAATATACAATATATATAGTTTTACACATAAGCATTCTACATGTGTCCTAGTTTATTCCCTGTTGCAGTCTATAGCTGCATCCTAAATTGTATACTATGCACAACCAATATGCGTACTATCGTTCAACATACTTTTGTGTGAATAAACAGCAGTATGTGTCTTTTCGGACGCACTGAGCAGTAGTTCATGTCGACACATCCTGAGAGCCTCCTTGCCGATTGGAGACGTGTAACCATGGTAACCCGTTCCAACCTCATGTGACCAGAACACGATTTGTGAGACTCAAAGTCTGAATTACTTTAAAATATATATTACGCCTAGAAAAGTGAAATCTTATACTTAGTTAAATTGAAGCGGTATTTATGTTACAGAGCTGTCCGTCAACCGTTGTCCTCACTACCGCATTGCATTGTGAGATATTTATGCCGGCATAATGTCCAGCGTTGTGTATTGTAATATTTCACCAGAAATAGTATGCAATGTGCATACTATTGGTTTCATACTAAGGTTTTGGACATACTAAAAAATCTCACATACTGTTTTAGTGTACTAGTAAATAAAGGTTACGTCCGAAAATCCATAATAACATGCTATTTAGTACACTGAAACAGTATGCAAGATTTTTTAGTATGTGCGATATCTTAGTATGAAACCAATAGTACGCGATTTCCATACTATTTCTGAAAAGATACATACTACTGTTTATTCACACAAAAGTACTATGTTTAACGATTTAACATTACATCATTTAAACATGTTCCAGTACAAACACAAAGTACAAACCTAAAAATGAGCCTAATACGGGACCTTTAAATTATGACTTTACCCGCATCATTGCCAGGCTGTGCAGCAAAGATTAGGTAATCCAAAGTTTTTCAAAAAGGCATGACCCCTCTGTTTTCTGTGCCAACTTCCATCAAATTATGCCCTCATATAATATTATGTTATATATATAAATCATAAGGAGCATTTTGTTTTGGCAGCTGGAGATGTCGGCAGTCAAAACCAGTTTCAAATATTTGAACTACCAGATGAATTTATGCTGAAATGTGATGCTATACTCTAACCATGACCTTGGCCTTGAGCAGTCTAAACTGAGATCACCTTCTCTCCCAGATGCCAAAGTTAAGCTTTGTTAAGTTTTATTAATACATATTTTACTACTATTTTGCTCCTGACGGGTACAGTCTAATTATGTGGGCATGATTTATGTTCACAGGATGGTCATGTTGTGCACAGTTAGGTTGAAAGTGGGAAAGCCCACCCACTTACCAACACAGCAGCTTGTTTATTGCTTTCAAGTTGAAATGTATCCATAAAGATGTCATCTTGATCAGAGGAGGCAAATAGAGACACAGCCATGTTTACGCTGGAGTTTAGACTTGTTTCTGTTCACATATGTGTGGCTTTGTCCGCATTTTTCACACTATTCAACACTGTAGTCATAAAAGAACAAAAAAATGATGTTTGATCAGTCATAAGATCCTTGTTTACTAGATTCATCTAGTTTAGGGTGGGATGACACAATGCCTAAACCACTATAGCAGAGAGTAGAGTTGACGAACACCAGTAAGGTTTGCTGGTTGTCTGGTAATTGTTAGTGGAAACCAAGAGCATGATGACCCTAACTGCAGAGCTTTATAAAGACTCTATGCTATGTTCAGGTCAAGTCATTGTCTCCTGATTAGATAACCTGACATATACACCAGATAATATTTCCATTCTCACATGATCACAAAATATTACATTAATATTATACTATGGGATTACTATAGTGCTTCATGCGTTTCATGTGGTTTCAAATTCTACATAGTGCTTCAATACTAATAACTTTAACCAATCCATCCAATAGAGAGCTCCAGGGATGACGCATTTTGGTAGACCGACCAGGAAGTTAGCATTGCCCTGGTTCCCTCGAGGAAAAAGCCAATGGGATTTTTCTATTAGGTTTTGGATTATTGCAGAAAATAAGCTCTGTGGCAAACAAACGTTTATGATACTTACACGTTTTGTTCTGTAAAATAATCTCCACATATGAACATCATTTTTATGATTTTTGAAGCGTAAATGCAATCGCCAGAAGTAAAAAGCTAACGTTAGGCTATAAGCAAATGTGCATGATGACGTTTAGTAGTCTCATTTAGCCACTTGTTAGCAACCGCCTATTTTAAGACATGTAAAAGCTTCAAAGTTCACAAGCGGGGTATTTATTGATATATTTTATGTTGTAGAACAAAGCGTTAAAATCTCTTAAGCTTGTGTTAACCACAGACCTTATTTGAGACATCTAACCAAAAACCCATTGACTTCGAGTTGAGGGAACTCAATTCCAGGTTTTAGGACTCATTCCTACAACACTCAATCTCAGCCTCAGTTACATCATTTTGACCATGTTCACTACACTGCTGTCATTTTTATGGATGAGGCCACTTGTGCGCTGTGTCACTGAGTAATCTTAACTATCTCAGAAACAGATCAGTTCTACATTGCATGGATTTGTTCCCAAATCTCCCAAGTCTTTGCTTTGATCCAGCCTGAGGTCTTGATCCCCTGTAAGGCCTGAGACTGCACTGCTGTTAAGACACCTGTCTACATGACACTATTATATTCAATTGCTCCTTTGATGCCAGCTGATAAGAGACTGCAATGTTATTCTATACTCTCATTTGTATTATCCACTCGTAATGTCTGAAAGTCCAGATACCAAGGATTTCTTTCAATACTTTCTCTCCATGGTCTCTTTACACAAAGCACTCAGAGCTACACACAACAGCTCAAATATTTCTGATTGTCATTGAATTCAGTATGAGCCACAGTAAGCCTTCATCACACTGTCAAACAGTAACACTGCAGAGCTGTTCATAGAGTAACCTATAGATACCTTGTTAAAGGAAGCACTGGTGACACTTAAAAATACTGCTCCAGCTGCTGTTAGTTGCTTGAAACCACATGATCTCATGTTGTTTTTATTTTGTGTAATGCAGTTGACCAGCATATTAAGGCTGTGCATTGGCAAGAATGTGGCGATATGATACGTATCATGAGGGGTTACGATTCGATATATTGCGATATATTGCGATACTGTAAGCAAGGCGATATATTACAGTTTTTTTTAGGGCTGTCAATCGATTAAGATATTTAATCCCGATTAATCACAAATTAATTGCAAATTAATTTATGCACATTTTTTCAAAATGTACCTTAGGGAGATTTTTCAAGTATTTAATACTCTTATCAACATAGGAGTGGGCAAATATGCTTGTTTTATGCAAATTTATGTATATATTTATTATTGTAAATTAATACACAAAACATCGAGAAATATTGTCCAGAAACCCTCACAGGTACTGCATTTAGCATAAAAAATATGCTCAAATCATAACTTGGCAAACTGCAGTCCAACAGGCAACAGCAGCTGTCAGTGTGTCAGTGTGCTGACTTGACTACGACTTGCCCCAAACTGGATGTGATTATCATAAAGTGGGCATGTCTGTAAAGGGGAGACTTGTGGGTACCCATGTAACCAATTTTCATTCACATATTTTGAGGTCAGAGGTCAAGGGACCCCTTTGAAAATGGCCATGCCAGCTTTTCCCCTCCAAACTTTAGCGTTAGTTTGGAGCGTTATTTAGCCTCCTTCACCGAAAAGCTAGTATGACCTGGTTGGTACCAATGGATTCCTTAAATTTTGTAGTTTTTGTGTTAACATGTTATTATCGTGTTAACTTTGACAGCCCTACATTTTTTAAATTTTAAATTTAATTTTATTAAACTGTCATTGTATAAAGAACACACCGCCATATGCATAAAATCTGAGTAAAAAAAGTTTACTCGTTGGATATGTATTTGCATTTATCACAGTCCCTGTAACATCCAGCATCATAGCACTTTAAGAGGGCACATACACTGAGAGGGTGCATCTCTTTGCAAATGAAATTAAGTATTGACTGAGTCAATCTTCAATCTGCATATAAACAATTAATTAATAATCCATACAGTGTTTTTGAGAATCAATACAGTACCACAAAACATAATATCATGATACTCGTTATTTTCGATATTTCACCCCTAATTATTATGCATAACTTTGCTCAAGTATAAGTCCTCTATATTGCATGTGCTGGTTGACTCACCCGGTTAGATGAAAGAAAGTTTAAACTCCTCCAGCTCCTCCTCCAAAAGATATTTCGCCAACCAACACAAAGCTTTAATCTTGCTGGCAGGCCCTGGCAGTCTGGCATTTATCATACATTTTACAATATATGAAAACTTAGAAGGTCACCTTTGAGATCCTCTCAAACCTTTGACATCTCTATGCTACTGGGGTAAAAGACATTACAGAGGGAATGAGTTTGCCTTCCTAGTGATCTTGGAACAGCCACCTCAGGAGTTTGAAGCCAAAACCAACTGGGGGCCAAAAAGCAGTTTAACTATGATATACTGCTGCTGTCAAATGACAATGCTGCTCAAAAATTGAACAAAAACTTTTTTTTTTGCTTGACAACCATGTAATTGTACAATCACAGTGACTTGAAAAGATGTGTTCCCTACTATCCCCTAACATAAAGTCAGTTGAATATTTTGACCTCAAGTTATTTCATGCAACAGCAAAGACACTTTAATATTTTTTTATTATAGTGGTTGTGGTGATGCTATATATTTAATATCAGGTTTACAAATACCACTATATGTCAGATAAGCTACATTGATGCACTTTGTCTCTTGACATTTTTCATTTAATTCAAACCTTTACAGATTTTCCATCCGTCTTCATGATGTTGCTCTTTATAGAGGAAGCACTGCCTGCAGTGCGTCATGTGTTAATATTTAGCCAAGAACGCATCCGCTCAAGGCTCCAAAATAATGGGGATTGTTTGAGAAAACTTTAATGGAATCAGCAGCGATTGTTAAATTTTTCTTTCTATAAAAACGTTTTAGGACAGTGCCCCGCTGAACCATAAAAGAAGACCAGAGTGCACTGTTTTAAACATGTACTTCCTTAAAAACACAGGAGTTTCATTGTTAGTATTGTCAGGGGAGAGAAGATGTGTCTGGGTTTCAGTAGATTGGAGAATAGGATTTCAGTCAGACGTAAGGTTCATATTCAGCTTGAGGAAAGACTACACTCCTTTGGTGGGTGGTGGGAAAAAGAGTCTGAGTTTAAACTCATAGAACGACACTGCCACCTGTTGGTCTTTAAGCAGTACTACAAGGGTCTAAAAATGCAAATCCCAACCTTGGATTGACTCCTGACATATTCAGTTTGTCCTACCTAGGTAGCCTATTAGGAGCGTATACTTATAATTTCTTCAAATGGGATATCTACCTTCTTGATTATCCATCCATCCATCCATCATCTGTCACCGCATATTCTATTCAGGGTCACGGGGGGTCTGGAGCCGATCCCAGCTGACATTGGGCGAAGGCCTCTTGATTATCCATTATCTAAATTTCAACAGAAATAAAACGTTTAATGAAAAGGTCAAACACTGGCTGAAACTAAACCAAACCTCTGATCAGTGACCTCTGATAGGGAATATACAGTACATATGTAAATTAATTGTAATGTATGATGTTGTGTATTATGTGATTTAATGTATGATCAGGTTCAGGTTACTTTATTTGTACCCATAGGTACATTTGGTTTGTAGTAAAACACAAGGTATCCATCGTGACACACACATTTTACAAACACAGACAATAGACAAACATGATAAAAAAAAAAGCTCAAGGCTCCACTGATCACTAAAATACAATAAATAAATAAAGCATCTATACAGTGTTGCTACAACTTATTCATCTGAGTGATGACTGCTGGAACAAAGCTATTTTTATAACGCTTTGTTCTACAATGTTCTTGCATGTTTATGTAAAGCACTTTGAATGTGCCCTGAAATGTGCTCTACAAATAAAGCTGCCTTGCCTTGCCTAATAATAATAAACGACATAATAATAAGCTGATTTCAAAATTGATTGGAAAAGATTTTTTCCATTTATCAATGTACACTCCTGGTCGATAGGTGGTGATATTTCCAGTGTGTTGTCATCCTCCTCCTCCTTCAGTGGTTCTGCACAACACAATCATTCAACATGGCAGCCCACAGGATAACATGTTTAGGGTTAAATGCCCTTTATTCCGCTGTCTGCGCCCCAAAGCAGGTAACCTACTTATTATTATAATGCTGTATTTAGTGGTTTAAGTGTGTTCATTGAGACTGCATGACATACTATAACAGAAAGGACGCGAGAGAAAGCAACGTTTTCAGTAATAGCTGGCAAGTGGTGTTACTAGCATTCTGACGTTAGCTTCGTAGCTAATGCTGGTTAGCCCGCAGAGGGACAAAATACAATATAAAATATAATCTACAGATTTGAAGTATTTTTTTTTACGCTAATTGTGTCTTCAGATGCATATTTACCTGTTACACAACTCTCTCTCTCTCTCTCTCTCTCTCTCTCTCTCTCTCTCTCTCTCTCTCTCTCTCTCTCAATTCAATTCAATTCAATTTGCTTTATTGGCATGACTGTCAGGTGAACAATATTGCCAAAGCGTCAATTCAATAATAATTACAATAAAAAAAGAACAAAATAAAAACAA
>CAKALG010007076.1:0-12032 GCA_916700815.1 Helicolenus hilgendorfi
GTAGTCACAAGTGTATATTTCAAGGTGGTCGATCGCTCTCCCGTCAGCTCCGTTCTCTTTATACATTCCTAGTCAGCTCCATCGGGGCCGTCTGAATGCATTTAACATAAATGTCAGTATATGGGCGCTACAGTTGTAGCGTTGGCCGATTTGACCATGGTGATGAGAGTGACGGCCGGCTTGGCCGCACTACGATAACATTTCCTGTCTATGACAGAGTGAGCATGCAGCTTTAGCCGTGATGTCTAGCTCTGCTTTTCCTGCAATGTGTGAAACCCAAAGTGTTTCCATACTTTACTGTATGTGTAGTGTTTACTTTGGATTTAACATGTGACGTTACTCAGACTACAACAATAAAAGCGGTGACTTCCTTCTACCTCCACATAGACTCAAATTAAGTAAATTTATTGATTCTGGCATTAAAAAATCTATTTAAATTTTTTTTTTTAAAAATACATATATATTTTTCCCACCCCTACTGTGCTGCCATCATGGCAGAAAGTATAACCGAAGCTCAAGTTTATCCACATCAGAGTGAGCCGTGTTGTGTTTCCAACGAACTAATGCTTGTTATCCTCCCAGGGTTCTTTTTCTTCCTACCAAGTCAACCGGATAAGTTTTCTGTTAAAAAAAACCTGGCTGTGCCTCAAGCAGCCAGCGAGGTAAAGAGGAGAAATAACCAGGATACCAGAGCCAGATGAAAGTCCAATGTCCTCACCCCCTCAAAAAGCTGTGCAGCGGGAGGTCGGCGGGGTCGTGCATTGAGTGATCTATCCCAGAGCGAGCGGCCGCTGATTCAAAAGCAGGAGGAGGGTAGCGCTCGACTTTTAACTCTCAGGGAGGTAGAGACAGGATCGACATTACCCTGAAGTAGGGATGCATGATATGGATGTTTTTCAGCCGATAACCGATGATTACCTGCTTCTCATGGCCAATATCAATAAGATAATCGATAATTTCACATTTTTGTATATTAAGAAGTTCATATAACCTGTAGTTTACGCACACCTGAGGGAAAGAAAGGCTAAAATGTAGTGAGCAAAGATAAATGATTTAATATCCCATAGCTCTGACTTAACCAAATCTAATTGACATCACTATTTTTTCTAGTAAAGTACATCAAAAAATTCCAAATTGCAATCGTATTGTCTTTTTCTGATACTGTGAAAAACATCCACACCAGTGATGGCATGTTTGGCTCTCTAGCCCAGTGGTTTCCCCCCAAAAAGACTACATGGCGTACACATTAAACGTCAAGAGCAAGAAAGGTGTTCATATTGCACGCTAAATGCCTTGTGCATTATCGTGGCATTCATACGTCTTTTCGTGCGAACAGGCTCTGTAGGTAGCTGTGAGGCATTAACACAACTTTAGTCGCATCTCACTTTCTCTGCACACTCATTTCAAATGCTAATAAAGCTGAATACATGGCGCATGAGACTGAATGGAGCAACTCGACTGTCACTTGGCACAGTAACCGGCTGTGTGTGTCGCCTACAGTCACACCCGACTAAAGTAAAGAAGACAACTTTCTGTTGTCTCTCACTTTTTCTGTTTTAAACATCTGCAGCCGACCATACAGCACAGCTGCCGTCATTAACCTGTAATTAAGTTGATTTTGTCAGACGACGTCGCAACCATAAAACAATGATTTGGTCAGCTGGGCTGTCTGTCTTCTCACCAGATGTTGGCTGTCATTCACATTTTTGTTGTTTGCCAACTGAAAAGAGGGTGAAGAAGAAGAGATTTAGTCGTTTTCATGTTGCTCAGGTGTTTCACTGTGGACCGAGTGCTCTACTAGGGCTGCCCCCTCTCAAGGCTGGCCCACTCTAAAAGATTTTTCAAATCTTAACAGATGTTTGAGACCCTATACATAACGCCATGTCATGTTAAATTTACCAGTTTAGTAGGGAAGGATGGATGGATAAAGTCATGGAGACATGTTAAATAAACACTTGTGTTGTTGCCACAAATCAACAAGTTGGTTCTCCATTTCTGAGGTCCATCTTACTACTACTTTATGCTTCACGTTTTGCATTAGCTCATGCATTAGCCGCGGTAGTGATGGTAGTTGCCCTTCCTTCTTCAGTCAGCTTGGTTTTCAATTGGCTTATTGTTGTTTCTCACGCGACTGCGTCATCGGCTGTCCTCGGAGTTCCCCACACACAACAGCACATCCCATCGTAAATATTGAACATGTTTAATATTTACGATTTGAAATCGGTGCAGCCACAGGATGAACTTCTGAGCTGATCAGGGGATGTAAAAAACACTCTCATGTAGTGTGTGACTGATCAATCACCTGCTGAGCTCGATCAGATCCTGACGCACACACTGACGTTATCAATGTAGTTTCTAGATGACAGTTTAATGAGTCACTTCACTCTTTATATATGTGTCTTTTAATGTGTGATGTAGCGCTACTTCTCATATTCCCTGAAGCTTAATAAAACCTCATATTACATTTCATATAAATGTTAATATAATTTCCTCTAATTTCTTCTTCTGGAGGCACTCCTGTCATAAAGCAAGAGGCAAGAGACTGTGTAAGGAACATTAGGCAGATGTTATCACACCGACAGAGCTCATTTGAGTTAAGTACAGTATATAAATGGCTTACAGTTGCGTACAGGTCAGCACTGACTGGCTCAATGCACACTGTGTTAAAAGATCCACTCGTAAAAGATTGCATTTGTTTAAATGCCTTTATTTCTATCAGTGATGATTAAAGGCTGACTGAAACATCAGACAGGGAAATATAACCTGAGGATTTAAAAAAAAAAAAAAGTTTCTTAATTAACCTAACTTAAATTGATACTAGAGTGTCCCGGCACCCAAGGCTGCATGTGTCTGCACAGATCCCATTCGCACAAAAAGGCACATGAATGCAATGATGATCTACAAGGCGTTTACTGTGCAATAAGAACGCCTTTCTTGATTTCTGAGTGTCATTTGCAATGTAAAAGCATCCACGGAGAAATGCTACTGTAAGAGTCAGTGACATAGTATAAAAAGTGAGAAAGTCCACTTATGGTTGGCAGGTGTGGAGGTGGATGGGTCCAACAAACACCAGACTAGTTATGTTATGTTGTTTCCGTATGCATTTTACTTAGTTCACATACTTATTTTGAGACCAACCATGACGTTTTTCCTTAACCTAAGTGGTTTTGTTGCCTGAACCTAACTGAGAACGTAATCGTAGTTTAGTTGCGTGGCATACAAATGGCGCGCGAAAAGGTTAAAATGCGTCCTCATGACACGTGGAATGTCCGTGGAATATCGTGACATTTATATGCTTTCCTGTAAGACCGGGTGGCAGCACATGCAGGGTTCAACATTAATGTTTTTTTTCACTTGTCCGGTCGAGCAGGTGGGTTGCTAGATTGCCAAGGCAAGCCTTATTGTTGAGCCTTGACATGGACTTGGTACAGATTCCTGCTGGCAGCCATGTCTATCAAATGAAAGGCGAGCTACAGTATACGTACAATGTCTTTTTCTGCTACCGGTAATGTGCCAAGAAATGTAGCAATGCGCCAGCAAAAGGCGAGGAAGAAGAAGACTGCTAGCAAATGTATTATGTTGTAAGTAATGCATGTTTCAAAATATATTTTTTTACTAATTTCTACAAGAAAGAAAATGCATTCAACAGGTTTGATAGGTCTAAAAGGACACACAGTGTTTCAGTGAGACAAACTGACTAAAAGGAGAACTGTGTTTGTTTACAAGAAGAAAACTGTGTTGCTTTTAAGAGGTACAAGATACAAGATTAAAGTAGTTCTTCATTGCTTTAGTGCTGTATGTCCATAAAATTGTTGTACTTGTGAAAGACAGATTGTAAAAAAGTATAGGCAAAATCAAATCAGCAGAGGCCCAGATGACTTTAAGTCCATAGTATGGGATCACACATTTCCCATAATGCAACAGGTGACCGTCCTTCATTAAATCCTCCCTAAATATGCATTAAATATGGGTTTAATTGCATTGAACAACGGTCTTGCCTCATGTGAGGCATCCATTTGTTTTGTTGTCAGGCACTTATATTAGTCGCATATCTCGAAGTGACGTTTTACAAGTCGTAAACTCGGAATTTACAGTAACTCCAATATGACATGAACAAGGCATAAATGCCCAAACTCCGTATAAAACAGCTCAACAGGAAATCCTCTTAAGGACATTTTGTGCAGCTGACACTTCTACCAAACACCTGCAGCCTCTTTCCTTTTAGAAAGTAAAGTAGATTGTGATGCAATTTCCAATCAGTTGCTCCAAAACAAACATTGTAAAACAACAAAATCCATTTTGCGAGTCGTTAGGCCCCACACTGTCATCCCTCCATCTGATTAACCAAGCAGCACCTCGGTAAAATGTCAGCAGTAAAAAAACAGGCAGAGCGGCTTCCTAACACAATCACAACCTATTTGAACAGAAGATTTGGAAGAAATAAGAGCACAATAAGCTTTAAAGTAGTCCATTATGGCTGAGACTGCTGCGTCTAGCAGTGATGTATTCTTCTACTCCTGTTGCTCAAAGACTGGTTACGTTTATATTTTAAGAATTTAGATTAAAAAACGTCAAACAAAGAGAAATACACTGCGGTTAACAAGCTCTAATTCGTACATAAGAAGCAACCAATAATAGACTGGTCAAAGGTTAGAGGGTCACAACCAGGGTCTGAAATTAACATTTTTCCTCACCTGCCACTGTGGCAGGTCACTGAACATTTCTACCGGCCACTCATTTTTTTTGTCTGTCACTTCTGAAATCTAAGTAGAACGCTTTAAAATTGAAAACACTGAGTCAGTGGTACCAGACCGGGTGCCGGTGTCTTCCCTGGTTCCTCCGACCGCGGTCGGGAGGCTGAAGCGGGAAAAGCCAACACTAGGATCGGCATTGATTCATGGAGAGACATTCGTCTGGTCAGCTAACATTACTGCCCAGCAGGTGAAATATAGAGTGTTATTGTGGTTTTAGCTGACGTGTGTCGCCTCACTGTTTTGAGCGATGCTCGTTCATGTCCATTTAGAGCGGGCAAGCGCGAGCCCGACGCTGACTTTCGTTGACTTAACGGCCACAGGTGTCGCTGTTTACAAGCATTTCTGATTCTTACAAACAGTCCCTTTAATATAAGGAAAACCTGTCTGGCATGGTGGCAGGTGACCTGGATTTTTTTACCTGCCACGGCCAACATTTACCCTGTTATTTGGCAGGTGGCAGGTGCTAATTTCATTCCGTGGTCTGAGCATTCTGACAGAACAAAACATGACAAACAAATGCCAGGTACAGTTAGCTTTCAATAACTTATTCTGAACCCCAAACATGTAAAATAACATCAGCATTGTACAGCCTAATGTAATAGTACCACTGTTGACCTCTATGACCTGAATGTATATAAACACAAACTGGTGCTAAGAAGCCACTACACTGTAAACAGTATCAGCTCTGCTGGTGCACCTGTCACCTGTCACCTCTTCACTCTACAGGTGGACGAACAAACAGCTAAGCTAATGCTAACATTAAAAGTTACTGTTAGCTAGTTAGCATGCTAGCCAATTTAGCAAACACTACCACGGAGGGCAGTTTATCCTCCTGTTTGGCACCAAAATAATCTTCAAACTAAGTTTATACCCTGTTGAAACCAGCTAGTGAACAAAGAAAACTGTAGCGAGCGAAACAAATCCAGTTTGAGGCGTTTTAATCGAGCGTCAATTGAACTCCATTCAAAAATCATTCAATTTAATATTGTATTGGTTGTCTGCAGCGATACACAGAAAAGAGAATATAATGTAGATATTTTTTAAGAATGAATAGCCTGTATTGGTGAATTCGGCTAGCATAAAACACATAATACAGCACGTTTTTTCTAAAATATTACAACTTTCCCTCGGACCTCAAGCGGTGGAAAGTAGCGTGATTTGGAAGGAAAGGAAGACCGAGAAGCAACAAAACACAACAAAAAAACAATTTATTCAGTGAAGAATGTGTATATGATGAAAGCCGAATTTTAAAGTGAACTCTACAGATTTGTAAAATATATAAAACCATACTCTAAGTGGTGTATGTTTGTGCCAATAAGCACGACAACCCAAAACATACGTTTTTTTAGATGGGTGTCGTTTGAGTGGCGTCAAACTGTCACTAAACAACAACTACAAACTAATGAACAACATTTAGAAAAACATACAGTTACTAAAAGGAGCATCGTGGTAAAAATGCACATCTTTAGTAGTCATTATGTGGAGGAAAACACGGCTTTACATGCTGGATATAAGAGAGAAGAACTCACGTTTGCAGGAGTTGTGATTGTTTTCCCTCGCTTGGTTTCGAACAGACTGCTGTAATGCGCATGCGTGATGGGAACGTCATTTATAACAAGAAACACTGACCGTCTTGAAAGTAACAGATAATAAATCATGAAAATAATAATAAAAAATACTTCAATATAAAGTAAAATATTGCCAGACAAAATAATAAAATAAGATATATATTGAATAAAAAATATTTTTTAAAATTGTATCAATAATAAATGACAATAAAACCACGAAAATATAGGCCTATACAAAAATGTTTTATTACTTCAAATTGTGTTTAATTGGTAAAACAAAAAAAGTTTTTTAACTTGGCAAATGGCGTTATCAGGGTTTTGCACTCGGCGGCTCAGGTTATCGCAGTCTTGGGTTTCCAGAAGTGACACAGAACACTAATATTACCCCTCCTGCCATTATTATAATATATTAAACTACACTACAATACAATTATTGACCAAAGGATTGGAAGATGCATTACTCATAAAACAATTACAGTTTATTATACATGTATATTATATACTCATAATATACTTACTAGAAAAAAGACATTATGTTATATATTATATAGATATAAATGGATTACATTGTAATATATATATTTTGTTCATTGTTTATAGTCATTCCCAACAGCCTTTACTGGCGCAAAATACAATATATCACAGATCACATGGTTAAGATCATATCTGCCTGTTTTACACTCTTTGACCACCAAGTGGTTTCGTGTGCACATGAAGCCTAGAGAAATTAACCCTTTTCGAACCAATTTGCTGGAAAGCATCAATGCTTCACGAAGCTTCAGCTCGTCATCACTAGTAATCAGTTTGTTGCAATCTGCAACCACATCTCTAGATAACGCTGAATCCTACACACTGTACCTTTAAATAACTTTTCAATGCAGTTGTATATTAGTACTTTTACTTCAGTAAGGAACCAAATACTTTCTCCACCTCTGGTGGTGTGTAGCTTGTATCACTAATCACATGAAGAACACAACAAGACACCAAGCAGAAGGTCGGCCGTTGGAGAGTTTGGGGCCATCGTGTTTTTTCGGTGTGTGCCGCACTGTCGGCCCCAGTCTGCTCATGTCTGAGTTTTTTCGGCTGATTCAGCAGCTGCCTGCTGGTGTGGAGGATTATTTCATCTCATGTAGGCGCAGAACATACGTGGTAGTTGGCCGTCGGCTGTAGTCTTTGCGGTGTGTTCAAGTGCAACTTTTTGGCCAAGCCAAAGGCGACATGAGGAAACGCAACTGGTGGCACTAGAGAACAAGTCAGGTGGTCACCAAAATCATTATGAAACATCCTCTGGTGAGCATGAACATCCAGAGTGAATTTCATATCAATCTGTCAAGTAATTATTGAGATATCTCTCTGTGGAAACATCTGGATCAATCAGAATCATAATGCGCCGGGCAGAAACAACAACTTCCCTCTCATCAAACAGCCGCACTGCTCTGAGCTATCACTGCCGTCATATCCATGTTCCATTATAGATGGAAACCTCAGAAGCTTTTACAACCAGATTACTGACTGTTTAATTAAATTGAATAATGCCAAACACTCGCCGAGTCCGTGATAGAGAGCATCATTCTGCTGCTGTATTAGCAGGAGGCTCATTACTCAGCACTAATGAGTTTCTCCTGCAGAGACACATCACAGGAGCAGGCCCGAGGTTCTGTTCCTGCTTTATGGGTCTAATCAACCGTCCTGCACTGTGAAGAATATCACCAATAAACTACATACATAAGGCTGTCTTCCAGATGGAAAACAACAACTTCCATATTGTTCTATTTGGCCCTGTTGCTGCCTGGAGGAGGAGGAGGAGGAGGAGGAGGAGGAGGAGGAGGAGGACTCATTATCTAGTCCTACTGTTCACTCTGACCTCAGGATCATGCTGCTGCTGCTGCTGTTGCATTCAGGTAGGAAATGTGAATGTGAACCTGTAGATGGAGGACAGTCTTATCCCTTTAAGGTCTCAGTCCGCTTTGAAGAAACTAGTTGTGTCTTCCGATCATGTCTGAAGTCAAACCTGATCTGAATGGAAATCAGGATGAAAATCCTCGTCCTGGCTGCATCCAACTGCCCCCCTGATCTCTCTCCAACAACTTTGTGTCTTTGTAGTCTCGACACCCGTAATCGTACACAATCTGGATAACTGAGCATGACTCTCCCATGAAGATAACCCGGGGGTCAGATGTGACGGTATCACCCAGCAGCAACACCGACTACACAAAAATATGTCCATAAATCCTGACGCCAAACTCCCAGCAGCTTTGGGGGGCCGGAGGAGGAGGAGGAGGAGGATTACTCGTCCTGTCCACCCCACAGATGAGATCCATCATCACCAGGAGTGGTGGTGTTGCAGACAGAGAGCTGAGGGCGTGTCGACCTGTGATCCAGGCAACCTGAGCCCTCTGCTTTGTGCTCACAGCTGTTCATTAAACTGACAGCAGTGTAAAAACTACCATCCAGGTTCATGTGAGCAGGTTTCTATACTAGAAACTGGATGTATCCTGTATTCATCATATATGTGAGATCAAGATGTTAACTTGTGGGACAAAGTCTTCATCATCCAGATGTGATTTATTACTCTATGTTAAAGAAGAGTTTCGAGCAATGCTGGCGGCTTTGCGAGGCTACTCAGACTAGCAAGGCAAGAAAGCTTCCAAAGCAATCCAAAGGGCTTTACATTGGCAAAGAAAAGCACTAGAATAAAAGCAATAAAAAACAGAATAAAAGCAATTAGGAGAGAATAAAATGAGATTTTAAAAATAGATAAATGAAATAAAATACAAATGGAATACAAGGAAATAAAAGTGCAGAGAATCTAATAAGGCACAGGAGAACAACAGAGTTTTTACTTTAGATTTGAGAGTGGTTGGGATCATCAGGAAGTCAGTTCAATCTGCTGCAGGAACCTGCAAAATAAAAAATAAATCAATAAATAAATGACTCGATAAACAAATAAATATGTCATTGAATGTAGCAAAATAATATTAAAAATAAATGTAGCCATTAATTAATTGATCAAACGTGACATAAATTGATATTTCTATTTTAATTTGCTTCTTTATTTATTTATCGTTGTATTAATTCCCTCACTTATTTACTCTTCTGTTTAAGTTCCCCTTTAATTTTTTTACGTATTTATTTTTTAATAATTTGTAATTCATTTATTATTTTTTTCAGCCCCCTCATTTGCATAATGAGGCAGAAATGCAAAAACAAATGTAGAAATAAGTATGAAAAGAAATGTATTCCATCCTCCATAGATAAAAGCAGCTTCAGCCTGTTTTGGTTCTAACTCGAGCTTCTCGAGCTGAAGTTGTCTGACGCTCTTTTTGTTGAAAACCAGACAAGAGGCCGTTACAGTAGTCCACCCTGCTGGAAATGATGGCATGAATATCTTGTCTGGACAGAAGACGTCTAATTGAGATTTGTTTGAGACGATAAAATGCAAATTTAGTTAATGCCTTTATGTGGTTGCTAAAGCTCAGATTCTATTAAAACACCAAGACTTTTACAATTAGCACTAAACACAAAGAGTGAGGCTGATGGGAATGCCATTAGTTTTGCAGGAATTTGGTTAGAAACCAAGTTATTGAGCAAATTAAGTCCTGATGACGGTGGTAGATGACAATGTGTGACATCCTGAGGGGAACATACTGCATAATGTCTGCACTAAATTTCATGGCAATCCATCAATTCAAATAAAAAACAGAAAATGCTTCAGTATGATACTATATATTATTTAGATTTTACCATCAAAGCTGATTTCTTTATCGTGTTACATCATCTTCTATCTTAACAGCCAGTAAGGAGCTGATATTGTGTGTTAAAGGCCTGAATTGACATAATAAATTGACATAGGAAATATTTAAAATGTTTTATTCATTCTCTGCACATAACGTGGACAATTTGTTGAAATATTTTGGCAGGTTATTGATGATTGTGGTTTTGATGCTGTAGACATAAAAGTTGTCAGAATGAATATTCCTGTGTTGGCGTTTCTGTCTGATTAGATCTGCGATCTCCTCTGACCTTCATCCCTCATTGTTGTGCCGTTATAACGCTCCTTCACATTATCGTTGATCAAGGAAATGATCCATCCATGATCCATGATGAAGTCTGTCTCTCTCTCTCACACTAATATCAGCCCGCAGCAATTAACTCCATAAAAATGTTATTTGCAATTTTACTGTTAAGTCATGTATTAATTCTGCGATCAATTACCTTCACTGCAGCTTTTCCAGACTCATTTCACTGATGGATGTCAGTCGTGACTGAGGACTAAACTCTGAGGAAACTTTAAGTAAAGTTTCTGAACCAGGTTTTTTTTTCTGGGTAAAAATGGGGAAAAGTTGTACCTCAACTCTCACTGGGGATATTTTTAGGCATAGGTGCACTAAGTAGTCGTGGAAGTAACTAAGTACATTTACTCAAGTACTGTAGGCCTACTTAAGTACAATTGTGTTCTTGTACTTTACTTGACTGATTCCATTTTTTGCTACTTTATATTTCCATTTCACTACAAGTTGGTGTTGCACTTTTTACTGAACAAACATTTTTTTTGTGACAACATACTTTGCAGATGCAGATTAATAATTAAAGGTCCCATATCATGCTCATTTTCAGGTTCATACTTGTATTTTGTGTTTCTACTAGAACATGTTTACATGCTGTAATGTGCAAAAAAAACTTTATTTTCCTCATACTGTCTGTCTGAATATGCCTGTGTTTACCCTCTGTCTCAAACGCTCCGTTTTAACACATTTCCTACAATATACTGTCAAAAGAACGTTTTCACTGTGTGTGACATATTCTACAGATATCTAGACATTGAAACTGTAGTAATGTTGCTGGTATGATGCGTGGGCAGTGCGCCTGCTCTAAATAAAAAACATGAAATAAAAAACATCAGTTTCCCCAGCCGCCACGCGCTGCTGAAGTTCCCTGTGTGGCCCGGCGCTAATGCCTGCTTCATATTTTCTCTCATCTTTTCGGCCCCTCCTTTACTTTTTAACATTTTCTTGTTCATCCTTCTTGTTAGCCATCTCACTGCTGCACGCTGCATTTGCAGAATGTTAACATGCATGCTCTATTGGCAGATCATGGCTAAAACTTCCAGTTTAGCCCCATGCTAACTTGAATGGGGTTAAAATAATTAAATTGTGCGGCTCTTCTAGACTTTCCAAATGTTATCGGACCAAATCGATTAAGTTCGGATTGTGGAACGAGTTACAGCAGAAGCGACGGAGTAGGCTACAGCACAAGTTAACTAACTAACTTGGCTGTGATTGGCCAGTGATCCCAGTCCCTGGAACACGCCCACGCAGCACCCCGAATGACAGGAACACAGAGTGAGGGCCGAAGAGAGACAGACGAGATGTCATTTTTGATGGTCCAACAGGATTTGTCCTGGTATGCCAGATGGCCGTTATGCTTGGTTTATAACTTGGTTTGGATGAGGGAAGGTGCCGAAGATTTAAAAGTGTATCACGCATCTAATGTGTGCATTTCATCACTGTACTTAGCACCTTTTTGAGGGAGCACATAGTGTGCTATTCTTTGATGATATCAGACAGACTCTGAGCTCAGCAGACCTTCCCGAATCCCGAGGTAATTAAGGTTTACAGCAGAGCGGTGACCGTTGGCGCTCTCAGCTGGTCTCCTGAGGCCTCCTGCACGGTGTCGACACCTCGTCCTCAGAGAGTCATTATTCTGAGCG
>CAKALG010007078.1:0-19681 GCA_916700815.1 Helicolenus hilgendorfi
AGCAAGCAGCGGCTGTGTTCACCTTGTGGTTGGCTTGGGCAGGTGTGTGGATGGGACCTCGACACCGCAGCTCCAGTCCCCCAATCACTACTGCGCAGACTCTAGCTCCAAACAATGTCAAAATCTCGAGATGGCAGCTCCCATATCCTGGATATTTTGGCTTCACTTTTGTACAGCGGGAGGAAGTGGAGACGCGTCGTCCATCTTTATACACAGTCTGTGCTGTAGACTCTAGATATGTTTTTGTAATTGGAACACACGCTTTGATTACCTGCTGTGGATAACCACAGCATGTTCTTTTGCAGAGCATTTATAAATCTAAGAGGCTACATGCAGCAGGGGAGTGTATCTTCTAACCCCCTTGACATGTTTCTTCAGCAGCTGGCAGAGGCTTCACTAATCTTTCAAATCAGACAGGCATTTCCTGTCCCATCTACTGTTAAAAACAGGAATAAAGCCGAAGATGGAGGAAAAGTTGGAGTCATTACTACAGCGGACTGTTCGTGTCTGCAGGCACGCACCCACATATTCACACCTGCAAATGGGTCAGTAACCCGCAGAGCAAATGTTCATTCACATGCCTGCATGTATGCATTCATGCATGTTGACATATACACACACACACATAACGGGCAGGACATGGGTAGAAACACAATATGGCAAGCATGCATGTCCATAGGAACCTGAATGACAGTTAAAGTAAACTATACTGTACGCTCACGTTGGAATCATGTTTTTAAACAATATTATATAAACCACAAATAAATGTCCATTTTAATCAATTTCAGCTCCATCTAATTCATTCAAGCCAAATATGACATTTTAAGGAGGGGAGGCCCTATTCCAAACAGGTCCAAGATGAAATCTGAGATGAGTGTGTTTAATCCAAGACAATCAATCTTCTCCCCTCAATGACTGCCAGACTTCAGCGCTCCGCATCTCACCTCAGCCCCGAGTTTGATTTCCACTGCAAATTTCCTGTTATGGTCATGTTTTAATCAGCCGTGGTGTGTTTGACTTGGAGGCGCCTCACAGGTGTCAAGAAATGGATTATTCTGAGGACGCGATCAGTCTTCCCCCTGCATGAGGTGAACTATCCAGCAGAGGCTTGATTATTTCACAAGGTGTTTTAAAAGGACAAAATTCGCTGATGTGCTGAGTATTGTTCTGCTGTGTTGCTTTTTTACACTTTTTAATATTTCTTATATCATTATTGTAACACTTTTATTGTTTATATTATAGTGCATTTCAGACATATTTCAGACCTTTGCTATCAGTCTAAACAATAAACTGCTATACAAGAAGTGGATGCAGCCACTGTGACGTCTCCTATTGGTTTGAAGCCTCGAGTTTGAGGCCGTCGCCATCTTGGTTTTATGCAACCAGAAGTGACACGAGAGGGTGGAGCTACAGTAAGTACAACCAAATTCTGACAATAAGACATTTTTAGGGCGCTTTCACAAGCCATAGTCCGTTTGGCTAGCCCAAATCATTTTCTATTTAGCCTGGTTCTGTTTCACGGTGCACAAATTAATGCGGACCAAATAAATAAATAAAAAATTGTGGAGAAGCGTGTACGAAGGATTGAATTTATCTATTTCTTCTCGATAGCTGCCACTTCTATCCAGGGATCGCTGACTTTGATATATTGCTGTCAAAGTTTTTTAACTTTGACTCGGCACTGATCGATTGTGCACAAACAATTAACTTTCATTAACTGAAAACACACTACGAAAGGGTTAAAGTTCCAAGACGAAAACATGGACAAAGCAACGAACTGTCAATCACAAGGTAGCCACGCCCTAAAGCATATCCTACTGAAGACTTGAAACTAGCGATTTATTTGACTCTAAATGGGACCATAATTTATTAAATGAACATCATGCTGTATTGAAGAAGACTTAAAACTAGCGATCGAGACCATAAACTCATGTTTACAATGTTTATTGAGGTAATAAATCAAGTGAGAAGTAGGCTCATTTTCTCAGACTTCTATACAATCAGACTTCTTTTTTTGCAACCAGAGGAGTCGCCCCCTGCTGGTTGTTAGAAAGAATTCAAGTTTAAAGCACTTCAGCATTGGGTTCACTTTTCAGACCCAGAGGTTTTCCCGCTGGTCAAAACATACAAGGAGAGTGGATTAAAGAGAGAGAGCAGGATCTAAAGCAACAGACCGAGAGAGAAAGACAAATTGTGAGTGTCTGGTTGGAGTTAGACATGCGGAACTGAGGTGCATCTGCCTCGTCACGCTCCTGGCCTCAAACTGCCTGAGGTGCCCACGCTAAAATAAGCACAACAAATTCAGCACAGGAGGGAGCGGGCGTGTGTGTGTGTGTGTGTGTGTGTGCGCGCGCTTGGAATGGGGAACATCAGGCAAGTTTGACACGTAGCAGCACCTTACCGGCAAAACTAATCACCCCGTCATGTCTGGAGTGCAAAAGGTTAAATTGATCTGCAGGAGTTAAGTCAAGATGGAAAAGATCCAGGCCAGTGTGAATGACAATCCGTAGCTGTCAGCAGCTGTAATGAGCTAACGAGGAGTATATGCAACCTGTTGGATGACTTCAGTGGTGAAATAAAGTGATGTTTATAACATCACGGGTTTCATATCTCATTACGAACGTGATTTCAAGATGCCTCTCCTCCCCCACAGATCCAGACATCTGCTGTGTGTTCGCAGTACATGTTGAGCAACCCAAAACCACCAAGAAGCTTCTAATTCATGGGTGTTTTGTGGCTTTCTGTTTTTTTGCATTATGTCAAATGCTACCAGCCAGTAGAGGATTCAGTTTTGGAGTCTGGCATGTGGAAGTCATTGTCAAGATGTTGTGTAATGCTAGATGCTAAATTACCACATTTGATGGCATGGCAAATTGCATTTTGCAAACGTGTTTTGCGGAGCATTTCAAATTTGTCAAGGTGCTGGGGAATTTTAATTTACACTGCATGGCTGATTCTTGTTTTTGTTTTTATTGGGTGAAAGTTTTATGATTCACTCTAATGAGTTTTCCTATCTCTGAATGTCGTGCTTATCAAAGTTTGTATGTGTGTGTATGTTCATCCATCCACATGCTCATACGTTAGGCGTGTCTATGCATCTATGAGTGTGTGCGTTCGTATATATTTTGGCTCTACATGTGAAGCTCTCAATGTGAGTTCAGCACACTGCGTTTGATTTCTTGAACTCCAGCATTCCTCCAGCGCCGGCTCCAAAAGAATAAAGTGGAGGTGCATGCTAAAATGTTATGAGTGTCCATCGGGAGCCTTTCCAGCTGGATGCAAAAAACCCTGACAGCTTCTAGCTCTGCTTTTGCTCCACTTTATCTCCAGTGCTTGTTGCTCTTTTTACGGGGGAGAAAATATTAGCAGAGGGAA
Source organism: Helicolenus hilgendorfi (assembly GCA_916700815.1). Lineage (NCBI taxonomy): Eukaryota > Metazoa > Chordata > Actinopteri > Perciformes > Sebastidae > Helicolenus > Helicolenus hilgendorfi. Next base: position 3,376 of record CAKALG010007078.1, read on the forward strand.
ATCTCACTTTCTCTTTCGCTCATTCCCTGAGTCTCTTTCCCTCTGTTGTTTAACTTTTGACAGTGTTTCAGGGAGGAAGAAGGAGGGCCTTCAGGCCTAAAAGCTCAGTGTGGCGAGAGGTCCCCTGTGCTGTAAAGGAACTGGACGTACATCAGAAGCGGTGAACATCTGCTAGGTAGTTTAAAGCTGGCCGAGACTCAGGAAAGCTCAAAAGGCCTTTTGTTATTGTCTGCTCGTTTTCCAATAAACAGATGCAGATACATGGATATTTTCAATACACTATAAATCATTCACTATCTCACTTAATGCTTAGAGAATCCAGTATGTGAAAGTGCAATTTGTCATTTGTCATCCAACTTCCTACCAACCTTTAAAGATTCCTGGAAGTTTTTTTTGGGGGGGGGTGGGGTTAAATTGGGGATAAATAAGTTAGAAATACAATTCGGTGTCGCCCGTTTGCACAAAAAGGCATATGAATGACATGATAATGGCAGTAAGCGTGCAATTAGAACGGCGTTCTAGCTTTTTACACATCATTTGTACGCTATGTAGTCTGTACTGACTGCAATGTAAGCGCTCCAAGTAAATATGCTACGCTCAGAGCTAGTGATGTAGAACAAAAAGTGAGAAAGACTTCTTATGGTGGGCGGATGGGGACATGGATGGGTCCAACAAATACAGGACTTTCAACCCGGAGACCGTTGTTTGAGACCGGAGTTTTGTTTTGTAAGTTACGTATTTTTTTAGTGACGTTTGTGACGTGTTTTCTGTACTTATGTCACATTGCCACCTTCTGGGGGGCGCTGGTCGCCCTCTAAAAATAAATACATTTAAAAAATGTCGGTGGGCGCCCTTCCTCATTTTCTGCAATGAGCTAACAAATGAACAAATAAAATAAAGAAAGAAAGAAATACACTTTTCACCCCTGTAACTCTCGTTGAGTGAAACTGACTAAACACTTTTAAGACAATAATATCACAGACTTATAATGGATTTATGAAAATACAAAAGCTTAATTTTCATCTTAAAACCATTGTGATGTCTGATGTGTGTTGCCATTTGCAGGGTTTGGGTTAGGGTTCTGGGGAGTTGAACCCTAACTCTAACCCTTGAGCTGCGCCGGGATCCAAATCCGATTTTCCCTTTGGGCACCAAAAGAGCTAGAGCAGGCCCCGAGTTTGCGTACTTATTTCAAGCCCAACCATGAGGTTTTTCCTAAACCTAACTAAGTGGTTTTGTTTCCTAAACCTAAAACTGCGGACGTGACATGTGAAAAGCCTAAAATGCATCCTTATGACTCCTTGTACTGTTGTGCTATTTATACGACTTCCTGTGAGACCGGGTTGCAGCCGCCATTGGGAAATCTAACTCAGGATTTAAATCAAAATACATCCAGATTATATACAGTTTATTACATTCCATATTTGAAAAAGTTTAAATAAACTCTATTCAGTGAGTTTATACAGTTAAGAAGAGATTAGGAACTTCCCAGTTACACAGTACGAGTTATAGCCCACAGCCCCGGGGCCGAGTGGCCATGGTGGATGGTTTCCAATAAAGTCTGAGTGGAAAATGGGGACAACTTTGTCTCTGTGGTTTTTAAATATTTAATGCCCCGTGGAATCCTCAATGTAAAAGCAATGTGTGTGTAATTTAGTAGTCTATTTTTTACGTTGGATGTGATGTAGAAATCCACTCTCTACACTACAATACCTGCAAAGACTTTTACAAACTTTTAAAACACATGCTGCATTTCCCCACTGCCCGATGGAGAAAGCGGGCACACACACACACACACACACATTCAAACTGACACATGCACACAGCCCTCAGCGCTGCTCTGTGGGTCTTAAGTGTGCATAACATGGCAGCCATTATCCTATTAGCAGCGGCAGAGGCCTGGGGGCAGGCAGGGGGGGAAAAGAGCAAAGAAAGGAGCAAAGAAACTGGCATCAAAAAAGAGAAGGAGGTACAGTCAACGGAAGGAGGTGAAGCAGCAGCAGCCCATGGGTAAAAGGAGGGAGGCAGATATTGGTGAGGGAGGTCAAGAGGAAGGAATAAGTAGAGAACAAGGGAGGAAAACAAGCTGACGTAAGCTTAGCAGCTGTGGCTACAGCAGTGCAATAATACCGTTAGAACTGTGGAAACTAGAAGGACCAAGACGCAGGTTAAAGGGATAGTTCGGATGTTTTGAAGTGGGGTTGTATGAGGTACTTATCCATAGAAGGTGTATTACCTACAGTAGATGACGGTCGGCATGCCCCCTGTTTGGAGAAACAGACAGGAGCACCGACACAGGAGCAAAGCAATGTACTGCTGTGGACGGGGTCGGCAGTAAAATGTAAGAAAGAAAAGAAGGGCCCACCTAAAAAAATTTGCACGCTACATTTAGAATATTTGCACTGGTTTAACTTGCCGTCAGACAGCTCTATGGTTCCAACAGGGAACTGATGCCGTTATCTATGCTCTCGCCAGAGCCACCAGAGTCCATTGAAAAAACAGTACTTTTACCAAGCAGAACACAGGAGTTGACGGCTGCCTCAATCGGTTCGTTTGTTTGAGTTATTGTGTGACTTTGGTTAGTTTGGATTCCCCAAAGTCACACAACAGCACAAACACACTAACCAATCAAGGCAGCGGTAGACCAGCAACACCTGTGTTCTACAAGGTAAAATTACTGTTTTTTTCCAATGGAGTCTGGTGGCTTTGGCGAGAGCATATGGATGTTTCAGTTCCCCGTCAAAAAGGGCTTTTTGATGGCAAGGTGAACATAAAACATATTCTAAATATAGTGTACACTTAAACTGATATAATTTGTTTTAGATGGGTCTCTCTTTTAGGTGTCTAAAATATGTTTTGCTGCCGTCCCCGTCCACAGCAGTACATTGTTTTGCTCCTGTGCCGGTACTCCTGTCTGCTTCTCATCTTGCCATCTACTGTAGGTTATACACTGGCTATATATGGATAAGCAGCTTATACATCCCCACTTCAAAACACCCGAACTATCCCTTTAATAAGGGATGGAGTAATGTGAGAGATGTGTAAGAAAAGAGATGCATAGAGATGTCATGGAGATGAGACACCTTGAAAATGATTCCAAAAACCACAACCAGGATATACACATCAAAAATCTCCAAATAGCCACTTGGATAAAAGCACTGGGCGACCTGCTGCGTGAATCATCATTAGTACTGTACTAGACGTGCATTTCAAAGCTCTTTAAAGTACTTATTTTTTTGTATGAGCTTTAGCAAAAGGTCCTGCCAAGCTTTATTTGGCCAGCAGCCGCAGATCCCAGCTCCAAAGTCAACCTCCCCTTTGAACTGACCAAATAATTGACTTCTCCCACCGCTTCATTATAACATGCTAATTTCCATTATGATTGATTAAACCAAGCTGCTCTTCTTCTCTGTCACAGACCATCCCCAAGAGCTCTGTGCACAGTGGGGGTATAACGATGGGCTTATGCAAACTCTGTTCCCTCTCTCCTCCCAATTACTCCCCCTTCCTCCTGTTTTCTTCCTTCCTTCCTTCCCTCCCTAACTTCCATTCCTCACTTTCTCTCTCCGTATTCAGCCACCCTGTCCAGGCTCTTTTCACAAAGTCTCTATTGAAGCCAGGGAAAAAGGCTCAGCAGCAGCAGCTGGCCACTCTTTTCTCCAGGGCAGGTATAGAGGGGCTGGGAGCTCTCTGCATGAGCGAGCCCCACTCCTCCGGCTCCATTCAGCTCCGCTTTTGCCTCCGCTATTCACCGAGGCCTTATACTTTGTCAGGAGCGAGGGAGCACAGAGAAAAAAGGAGGGATCGGCCTTTTCTCTCTCTTTGTACTCTGCATAGCTATGCAAGCGTCCCCAAAGCCTCCGCTAATGAGTCGGCCTCCGAGTGGAGGGAGAGAGAAGCCGGTTTGCGAAAGAGAAAAGGTTTGATTAATACGGGTTCATTCTCCTCGTGGATGGAACGTCAGTCTTAGTGTTCATTAGCCTACTGGGTGGTTTTGCTTTTGAAGTACGTTTTGTGTTGTGCATGCCTGCTTTAGAATATTTATAGGGAGAGCTCAGCAATTAAAGTTTTTGTACAAGTGCAAATGCAGTGTACTGTTTTATTGAATCAGTCATTTGTGTGATTCAGAGGGAAAACTTTTGTGTCCAATACGTGTTTCTCTGAACCTTTTTTTCCCCAGTGGCTGGTACACACACACACACACACACTTTGCGGCATCAGTTAACCCACCATCTAATTGCCATTTCTCCACACTTAATAATGTACTTAAGATAATGTAATGATGCTGAAATGAATGGCTCGTAAACATATACAACGCACACCAAGGGAGAGGCCATATGGTCCACCATGCAGTAAATGGGTATCCGGTTGCTTCAAATAAATTGAATTTTCCACCTCTGGCCTGTGGTGCCATTGAGCGTGTTTGAAGAGCTAATTGAATTTAGACGGGCGGACCGTTCTGATTTAGCCGGCTAATTAAAGCGCTCAGTGGACGTCGAAACGCTGGGCTTATGTGTAACCAACCATGAAATGTGACAGGTCAAAGGTAGGTCTAGTGATTTTATATTTCACGGGTTTAAATAAAGTCCTTGTAAGAGTTCAATGTGAAACACTAGGGCAGGAAAATGGCTTTTTCTAATGTAAGCTTTTGGGTTCAATAATTCTATCAGTGATAATTAATTCTATACAACAATAAAAGCTGTTTAAATCCCTTCAGAGCAAGAGGGAGAGACGAAGACAAAAGAGAGAATGAGATCCCTTCTTGGTACAAATGCATTCACACTAAAAACACAGAAACAAAGAGTGCTGGCAGACAAAAAGCTGTTTGGCCGACGCAGCCGTGCAACACAGAAGTCACCTTTCAAAGAGTGAAACAAGCACATTCCTCGCCTTGCACCGAACAAAAACTGTTCCAGGCCATTGCTTCTTTTATGAAATATTCTATTGACACGGCCTATTAAAACAACCATAGCCAAATACACAAGAGAGTCACCCTTCCCCACCCTGCCTGTCAAAAGAAGCTGTAAACCAACAAGCTTCAACTTTGTCTTCGCGGCAGCGAGGATGTGAGCAATGTAGACACAAGTAAACACCTGTTGAAAGGACGTGGAAACTAACTGCCATTTTGGCCCAACTTTCAACAATGCATACCTTCATTGCAGCTGACACTGTGGCTTGAAGTGTAAGCATAACAGACAGGGCGAGCTCCTCCGGCCACGCCCACCTCGTGATGGAACAGGTTAGGGAGCTGGTATGGTTTGTCTCTAATCACTTGCCGTTGGGCCGCCAAAGCTGCAAGCCTGACAGGAACTTGGCACAGCGCAGCCTGATTCACTCTCCTCATTAGACAAACATTGATGAGAAGTGTAAATGTTAGCACACACTTTGAATACAGATAAAAAATGATAATAGAGAGAGAAGAAAAGACAGGGCTGTAGTGTTTAGACACCTGCAGATCATGTGGTTGTGTTGAACACTAACAGCCTTCTTTATCTAGACATCATTTATTAGTTTTCACCTCTCCCGTCTAGTTCATGACCTGGGGGAGATACCTGTTCATTGAGTTATATAAAAATATAATCAATTACTCATTATGATTACTCACTGAAAAAGTTATTAGATTACCATTCAACAGCAAAATTATTTCCTTTATTTGTTACTAGGGCTGCCAAAGTTAACGCCATAATAAGGCGTTAACGCAAATTTGTTTTAACTCCAAGAACTTCTTTAACACAGCTTGCAATTTTTTGGTTTTAGTGGGCTCAGTTTTAAAGCTAGAGTGAAGATACTAGCATAATATGAAAATAGAAAACCTAAAGAATCCATTGCTACCAACCATACTAGTCATAACCATAATGTCATACTAGCTGGTCGCAAAGGAAGCTAAATAACGCTCCAAACTTACGCTAAATTTTGGCAAGGAAAAACTGGCCAACTAGCCAACTAGCCATTTTCAAAGGGGTCTCTTGACCTCTGACCTCAAGATATGTGAATGAAAATGGGTTTTATGGGTACCCACGAGTCTCTTTTTTACAGACATGCCAGTAAAACAAACAGATGTACTACGCTAGCCTTTCATATTAGATTCAATGTTATAAGAAGGCTACAATATCAACAATATGAACATTTATGCTCCCTCATGTGGCTCAAAGGTGTACTGCAGATATAAATGTTGACTAAAAGACAATGGAAGAAATTCTGCTAATTTATTTGGAGACCCCAACACAATCTCCTTTGGGAATGACCGCTTTAGACAACTCCAAATCCTCCCAATAGATGCTCTATTTAGAAGAAGTAGAAATAGAAAATGAGGCATTGTAGTTTGAGTAGTCAGTTTTGAAAGTATTTACTGAACATCAACAACTAGCTCAACGTTAACCTGAGTGACAACATGCAACGCTACAGAAGTCCCGTCTTCTGGCCCTGTGCAAACCTGGCATTAACATGGGTCTAGGGTGATTCGAAAACAAGTGGACAGCTCTAAGTACAGGTGATCCGATCACTCAGACAACATTCAGAGGTGGTCTGGGCCACATATGGCCACATTCTTATAGCAGTGTGTACGTGAATGTGTTCTGGGCCACATTAAGGGCCGCCCACTCAACTGACGTGCGTGTGTGGAATGAAGTGAGGACATTTTTTTAAGTGCTTGAAGATCCAATCATCACTAAAGCGTATGTCATGCAAGAGAAACAATAAAAACAAATGGCATTGTCAAAGTTGTCATACTGATGACTCATGCCTTGAATAGCATGCAAGAAAACATTTCACCTTAAAAGTTGCCGGTAGCTGCCGGTAGCCTTTGATCAGCACAGTGAATTAGATATTTTTTTGTCAGTCTATAGTCAGCTGACTGCTTCATTTACTCGGCACAACGAAGTAAATAAAATCATTCAAAACAACAACGCATTTGGTCTTTGCAAACTGAAATGACGTACATGTTTGTTTGCATGTAGAGCGGGGATGTGAGATTCGATCAGTGTTCACTCGAGACGCATTCTAATGCCAGGTGTGTGAACAGACGTACTTAGAGCTGTCCATGTGATATCGGATCACCCAAGTCGTATTTTAATGCCAGGTCTGAACAGGGCCTCCGTCATGGTGGTTATTATGTATCATTTTGACTGTTTGGAGGGTCTTATCTAATACGAGCCTGTCAGAGGGCAGCTGCCAAAAAGAGAGAGAGTAGAGGAAGAAGAGAGGAAAGTGGTGTGCTGCTTATAGCATGCAGACCACGATGGACAATAAATGATAACCCTCATCACAGAAAAAAATTGGTTTAGTTTCTGGCCGCATCTATTTGTTAACCTAAATTAATTGAATCCTACGGCAAGCTCACTGCATGGTTGGTGACACCAGAAGTGGCCCCAACTACGCTGCAAGTGTGAGCGATGCTGTGGGGAATGAGTGGAGCGACTGCAGGGCTCAGGTAAGGTAAGGCCTGCATCGTTTGATTGTTGGTGGCAAACAAAGGCATTCAGCTTGTGTTGTGGCCTGTTAGTATCCCGTTTGAATTGTGCCATGAATCACACATATGATGTTTGTCAATTTAAAAGATAATTTTGCAAGTCAAGAAAGTCGTAGTATCATTTAGTTTGGTGTGAAACCGCTCAGTGAACTACATCTCTTGTCTCGCACAATACGCCACCAACACTAGCTAGCTAAGCTATGTTACACGCACACATGAAACATTATCTTACTTGATGTGTTTTATCCAGCGACTCCTGGTCTTTTTATCAGCCGGGAAGAGAAAGAACGAGTGAGACTTGTTGCTTGTGTGAGTACATCCCAGTACGAAACACACAGGCATCGTAGGTTCAGAGAGAGAGAGACGTCACTACGCGACTGTTGGGTGTGTAGTCTTTCTAAATACGTATTTTCACAGTCTTTTACTTCAACAGTTTTACGACAAACTGCGACTTTCTTGACTTGCAAAATTATCTTTTAAATTGACAAACATAATATGTGTGACTCATGGCACAATTCAAATGGGATCAAAATATTATTTGTCTCTTGCCGTTGACTACCGTACATATTTTTTTCTCGGAAATAAGGTGCCATGGTGGAAGGGGAAGGACTTCACCTCTTTATAAGGTTTAGTGAAATCAAATCTCCTATACAACAAATCTTTTTACGACCTCTGCCGTGAAACCTTTTCTCTTCTCTTGTCCATGAGGAATATTATCATATTTTCTCTCTTTCTCTGCATCTGTCTGGCTATACTTTTCCCCCTCTTCACTCACACTACCCCCACCTTGTAGGCCACGCATGACACCACTTAGTACAACCACTGGTATCGACAGAAATGCCCAAACCGTTCCTGCTTCCTATTAGCGAAGCGTCTCCACGCTCCTGCAACACCCGTTAGCCATCCAGTCCCAGTATGATGAGTTGGCCGCGTTTCACGCCTCTCCATTTTATAGTTGATGAATAGCTGCAGCAGATGGCTTCTTATCTTTGAAGATTCCAGTAAGAGGAGCGTGATGAATCGCTCCAGGCCGTACGCATCTATCGGCCCCTCTCACCATCCCCACCGCCGACGCCATCATGTTACCCCTCCAGCACCAAAAAAAAAAAAAGATGTGAAATGTGAACAATATGTACACCTGAAGCTACTGCTTTCACTTTTCTCTCATGCCAGCCCCCAAAATCTTTAGACATGTCAGCATTGACACTTTCGCTCCGTTCCAGCTGTGTAAACGCCAATATGGTTGGTGTTAAAAACATCTATACAAAAAAAAGGACAAGGGCTCATCTGGTGCAGTCATTATCCTCTTTACAATGCAGCCTCATGACAGACTCACGTCCACTCTTCTCATCAGTCACAACTTCACACAGCAGCTCACAGGAGGATGGGTGCGGGGCGAGCATGAAGTGTGGACCAGCTATGGTAGCAAAAGCTGTTAATGCTTTCCTCACTACGTGAATTCTTTGTAGAGCTTTCCGTTTCTCAGGTTATAAATCAGTCCATACCTTGAGGATGGTGCCACGTGAATTTACTGAGCTCTCAAGGAAAGAAAGTGTCTGAAAAGCTGCTGGGTGCTATAAATGTATGACAGATATAACTTGAAAACAGTGCTAGAATAAAATTGTGCATGCTCAGTGAGCTAAAAAAAAAAAATTACGTCAACTGTTATGTAAAAAAATGTTTTTCTCTGCCGTTGTTTTGACAACACCAATAATCCATACGATCTATTGTTGTTGATTATAAAATGGGTAGCTCAAATCAAGCAATCTGATTGGTTCTTAGCCATGATATAATACCCACTGGTAATTCCTTTGCACTTTCAGTATCATTCGTTAATGTGTTGTCAGGGTTGCTTAGCGACAGGGTCATGGGGGGACCACTTCCGCAAACGCGGCGCTGGTTACAGATACCAGCTACGTTCCCAATCGGCAAATTGGCCAATTGCCCAAACTTTTTTTATTTACTTTTAGTACGTTCTGCAGCTGCCCTTACCAAGTATGTACTGTTGCATGTAGTATGCTTACAATTGGGACATCCTACTTTGTCATAACATTGCGCCTTGAACTTCGACCTTTTGACCTCGCTCATATATCTGTGCGGATGATTGTGGGTCAGAATAGCCAGAAAAGCAGAGCACTAGAACGTATGCTAAGAGGCAAAACTGAATTGTTCGTTCCACTGCAATGTCAGCACCCAGCAGCAAAGTCACACTTCCCGCCATTTTGGACTGAAAGCAACTAAGGGACACCAGTAAAACAAAGTGGCGTACAACAGTAAAACGAAATTATTTCTATTCTATCGTCATATTCTACCAAAATGGCCTGTGTTGAACAATAACATTTTATAAATATAATAACCATTGTTGTCAAAAAAACACCAGAGTTTCGTCTCTTTGCTTCTATACTCTTTGTGCATACTACAAAATGAGACCTGATGCAGTAGGACATCCTGGTGTTTTTGGCATACTGCATTTGACGTAGTATGTCTTAAGACATACTAAATCTAGTATGGGTATTGGAACGCAAAGTTAGCTGCTGGAAACATTTAAGGTTAACTTCTATGGAGGAGTGGTCTGAACAGTGTCCATCTCCAGAAAAAAATCCACCTGTAAAACGACATGCGGCGCTACATGAAGAAGAGGTTAAAAAATATTGTCCAGAGTGGGGCGGCTGTAGCTCATTGGGTAGAGCAACTCGTCCTTTAACCACAAGGTTGGTGGTTTGATCTCCGGGTCCTACTGTCTAATTGTCCTTGACGCTGAACACCAAAGTTGCTTCCCGCTCTTAAATGCTTATGATGAGTCAAATGCAGAGGTCAAATTTTGTGTATGTACCTCTATGTATATGACATATGTAATAAAGTTTAAGTTAATATCAAAGCAAGCAGGAATGCAGCAGGAATACGCTAACCACTGCCTCAACAGCACCACCATTCAGAATCTATCTGTATATATATCCTCTGATTATGGCCGTAAGTGGAATGGCAACCGACCCTCAGGGACCAGAGAAAAGTGGAACAACACACCTCCGCCTCACAAAGAAAGGCAAGCCTAGTACAAGCAGTTATCAAAGTCATCCTACCGATACTGGATGGTTATATAAATGGCAACATACTAAATAATAATGTAAATAAAGGGCCAAATAATGACATCCATATAACGCTAGCCTGTGATGAAAAAATAAATCCGCTAGCTGCTGCTGTACGTTCCATAGCAATGCTTTACATTGCACCGAACACATCTTAACTGTGATATGATCGCAGCATACCACGGCATGTCATGAGCTATTGCTTAAATGTAAACACCAGTACGACACTGTCAGATAAACTACACTACAACATTTGCTATCAGAGGGAAGAAATGTCCACTTTCAAAATAAAATGTAGAAATTATATTAAAAATCAGGTGATTTTGCCAGAGGAAACTGTTTTATGTTAATTAGACTACATTCACAAAGATGGCAAGCTACAAACTTCCAGCACAATATGCAAACAGTTCTTGTAAAGGACAATTTAGCCTGAGCTTGGTGTATTGGTCAAAATTTTAACCTGGTATTTGCCTGCTGCATTAGTAAAGTTATTTGTTTGCCAAGTTGTCCAGAGCAGGTCATCCCGTAAATAAATCACATTAAAAGACGTGTCAACAGTCCCCTCAAAATAGGCCCCCAAAGTACCTGGTCCACATACCTTATCTGTCGAAGGAACATCAAAATGCAGGGCTGAGCATACCCGGGATAGCTGCAGTTGTAGACCTCCTGTCACTTGTAAGCTTGTGGTTAACGTATGTGCAGGACACAGAAGGCCTGAAATAAAAGAAATATGGAATAAGAGAAAATGAAATGGCAATTCAGTCCTGTTATCCGGTGAAGAATCCACTGCTATGCATAAAAGTTGTTTATCTAAGTGCTTAAATAATACTACTGTACATCAATCAAATCATGCTGTATGACATGCTGCCTTAAAGGGACAGTGTGTAGAATTTGGGGGTATCTAGTGGTGTGGTTGCAGATTGCAACCAACTGAGTGCCCCTCCGCTCACTCCACCCGATGAAAGACTGCGGTAAAATGAGCCCGCAGAGTACAAAACCGCGGTAGCGCCATTCGCCTCGCTCAGAGGCCATCCTCATAGGAGGAATGGAAGTCAGACGGCGGCTGGCGGTACTACAGTTTTGGACTCTGCGGCTCACATTACCGCAGTTTCACAAGAGAACTATGGTGGCCTTCAGTTACTGTAAAACTGTGAAAAGCTCTCTCTAGAGCCAGTGTTTGGTTTGTCCGTTCTGTGCTAACATGGCGGAGTAACATGGCGGACTCTGTGGAAAGGCCCCGCTCCTTATGTAGATATGAAGGGCTCATTCTAAGCTAACAAAACCACCACGATTCTCAGTTTCAGGTGATAATGCATTAATGAAAACATAGTTATGAATATTATATTCCATTTCTGCTAATAGTTCAACCTAAATGCTGCACACTGTTCCTTTAAGAAATTTGACATGTATTTTAAACATATTCTTGTCAAATGAATATATGAGAGACATCTGACAGAGATATACTTTGCTAAGAGGGTATTTTTTTTCAAGACATTTTACATGTCTAAAACAATTCTCAAGTCTCCAACTAATAGGATTTCAAGACAAACTTATAGAAACTGGTTGTCTTCCTTCATTACTCAGTTTTCCATATGAAGTCATGTTTTAACAGGGTCTCATTTCTCAGATATTTTCCTTGCTTCTGAGAGCTGGAGGCCTCACCTGTGGGCTACTGTGCTCACTCACACACACATGATGCAATGTGAAACCTCTTGGCCTATTCACCAGAGAAGGAACGAGGAACTGTACCACTAAACCGCCTGCAGTGCTGCAGGTGTGAATATCTGCGTCCTCACCACCATGATTAATAGCATTGAAATCTGGAACTCCTCCCAACGCGAAGCGATCACAATAGCTCTGACGAAGTCAATCAATACGGTCTGTCAGTGCCAGGGGGAAAAAAATGTGATGAGAAAAAAGTGTTTGTGGGGCCGGGGAGGCTGACAGGACCTCTGATTTATCACAGATGTGCATTTCTGAGACAAACGGGCGAACACGACTTCAACATTTGGGAAGAATTTTGTGCTATCATGTGGCCATTATAGGGCACGCTCAAATGGTGAAAAGATCAGTCTGGAGGCACTAAACACACAGGCATGCATGCATGGGTGTGACTGTACATATGAGTACACACACCTAGTTGGCACACATTATGTACACAGATGCTCTGACACACCTGCACAAAACGCCAACTTTTACGCAATACTCACAGACAATGGTGAAAGACGTACTCAGTACAAAGTCAAACTGCATTGTCAAAATATAAAAATACTCCATTATAAGTAAAAGTCCTGCATTAAACAGTTTACTTGAGTAAAAGTATTATCAGCTAAATTTACCAAGGTATTCAAAAGTAAAAGTATTCATTATGGTGAATGGTAAATATGGAGACAATTTTAAGAACATCCTATACTGCTGGACAGTGGCGGAATGGAACTAAATACATTCACTCACGTACTGTACTTTAGTACAATTTTAAGGTACTTGTACATGAGTTTTTCCATTTTATGCCACTTTATACTTCTACAACATTTATCTGACATCTGTAGTTAATAGTCTAGATTCAGATTATTGATACAAAATACAACAAACTTATAAATGATTATGTCTAAATCAAGATACCCCACAGTAAATGAGGTAATTAAAAACTAGCCCCACCTTTACCAGCTGCAACATTTGCAGATCTTACACACTTTACTTTCTTTGTCACTTTACCTTTATTTATCTTTATATATTTACAAACTGTTACACCTCTGTGTATATATACACATATTTATTACTTCTCTACACATACTACATTCCTGTCTACACCTCAGTATATATATATATATGTTAAGTACTTGTCATTATTACATACGAACTTCCTGTCTACACCTCTGTGTGCATATACTACTTCTCATCCTTCTACATCCTGTTTACATTCAGTTTACCCATCTGAAATACTGTCTTCAACTAAATTACAAATTTACATTTACATTACTATTTTATATTTACTTATGTTTATATTTATTTTAACTGTGCTATTTTATACCTTAATTATCCTTTTACTTGTGTGATATCCCCTTTTATATATACATATTTTATGAGCATTGTTGAAGGAACCTGAAAGATTTTCATTGCCAATGACTAATAGAGAACCCTGAACCTAATGCGTCAATAGTTTTAATCCATTAATATAGTATATATTATTCTGAAATGGGCCATTCTGCATAATTAGTACTTTTACTTCTTGGACTTTAAATATATTTTTATTCTAAGTACTTTTACTTAAGTGCAATTTTGAATGCAGGACCTTTGCTTATAAGTTAATTCGAGTATTTCTACACTGTGGTATTGTTACTTTTACTTACTTCATCCACTCCTGCTGCTGGGAAGTTAAATCTATACTTTGTACGAAAAAACTTTTGTTTTTGCGAAGTAATTAAATAAATCACATAAATAAAGTGGAATCAAAAGTATGATGTTCGCCAAATGTTGCAGAGTTGAAGTATAACAAATTAAACTGTCTTAAATTGGTAATACTTCAGTAAAGTACAAATACCTTAAAAGAATTACAGTAAATGTACTTAGTTACTGTCCATCACTGTTCTGATGCACACACACTCAACAAGCAAAGATACATTACGAACTGAGCTCACATCTCCAATTTAATCTTATTTAACAGCATTTTGAGTTGTTGAGGTGAATTTAGGCTCACATCAAGAGAAGATATAAAGCTGTTGCAGCCTTTTTGACATGCCTCTGATAATATTTTCTTCATAGAACATGTGAACTAAGTACATTCTTTAAAATGTGGCAAAATTAACCATTGGTGGGTACATCAAATTAATCAGATGTTAAACATACTGTACATGCAACATTGATTGTTTACAGAGCTGATAAGTGTGGTTTAAAATCAATTTGTGGAGGCACTAATACAATAGTCATTGATGTCAGTAATAAACGTGTTATGACAGGCCAAGTAGCACTAGTTGCTCTCTTTTTCCCTGTGTGAAGCGTGGAGGAAATCTAACATACTGTTTATTACCTCCTCTCTGGGTTTTTCTTTTACAACTAAATATTGATTTAAGTCTTACTAACAAATAAATGTAATTGTTTTGGCATTCAAACCAATTATGTTATGTTTCTTTGCAGATTCAGATTATCAATACAAAAAATAAGAAACTATTAAATTATGATGTATTAATATAAATTAAGATACCAGGCAGTATATAAAGTCAAACTAACCCCACCTTCACCAGCGATTCTTACACATTAATGCGTCAATAATTTTAATCCGGCCATTTTGCATAATGAGATATTTTACTTCTTGGACTTTAAGTATATATAAATATTTTCTATTAATTTTACTTAGGTCAAATTTGAAAGGCAGGACTTTAACTTATAACAGAGTATGTCTACACTGTGGTATTGGTACTTTAATTTAAAAAAAAAGATCAGAATACTTCCTCCACCCCTGCTGCTGGGAAGCTAAATCTATGCTTTGCCAATTGTTGTATAGTTGAAGTAGGCTATACCAAATTAAACGGTCTTAAATTGGTAATACTCAAAATAAAGTACAAGTACCATGAAAGAAGTATGGTAAATGTACTTAATTACCGTCCACCACTGCTCAGATGCACAATCAACAAGCAAAAACACATCAGGGGGTAGTCAAGTCCAACTTCATCAAGTCCAAGACCAGGTCCAGTCGAGTACGAGTTAAGACCGAGTCCTGAGCAAATCGAGTCCTGTTCAAGACCATAATAGGCAATGGTGTCTTTCCAATGCTAATAAAGTGATTCATTAGTTGAGGATGGACAGAATCTATATCTATAAACAATATTGATCTATCTTCTAACATAAAACTAATCAATACATAGAATTTAGGTTTGAGGACCATCACAGTCTAACGTTACATTCACAAAACTTGAATTTGATCAGATATTTGCTATTGATGTTTCTACCCCAGGACCACCCCCGAAATGCCCGCAAGCAGGGACATTTTTCATTTTCAAATGATTTATTGAGAATATTATTATAAGTAATGTACTTAGTTACTGTCCACCACTGCTCCAATGCACACACTCAACAAGCAAAGACACATTATGAACTGAGCTCACATCTCCAGCTGTGATTTTATCTTATTTGACCGCATTTTGAGTTATTGAGGTGAATTTAGGCTCACATCTAGAGAAGATATAAAGCAGTTGCAGCCTTTTTGACATTTACTACACCCACATTTCCACACACACTGACCATCTCTTAACATTTTCTTGATTATCTAAAATATGTGAACTAAGAACATTCTTCAAAATGTGGCAAACTAATCTAATGAATCAGATGTTATAAATACCTAACTGTTCATGTAACAGTTGATTGTTTACAGAGCTTATGAATGTGGTTAAAATCAATTTGTGGATGCACTGTCAGCCGCATACAAGTCATTGATAGCAGCCTTAATAAACATGTTATGACAGGCCAAGCAAGTAACACTAGTTGCTTTCTTTCTTTTTCCCTGTGTGAAGCCTGGAGGAAATTTAGCATTCTGTTTATTACTTCCTCTCTATGCTTTTTTCTTTTACCAACAAACACTAACAAAATTGAATTGTTATGGCATTTAAAGCAATTATGTTATTATGGCTTGTTATAATGCGATTACTAAGCTTCATCACAAGTTATTGTCTCTTTAAGGAGCAGCGAGAGTGAGTGAGAAGGGGAGGTGGTGCGGTTTCACACCCCGGGGTGGGAAACATAGGCGGGGCCGATCGAC
>CAKALG010007079.1:0-12060 GCA_916700815.1 Helicolenus hilgendorfi
ACAGCCAGTCCAGGACAAGGAGCGCGTCTCAGAGCACACGGACACACGGAGAGGCTTCTCTGTTCGTTAAATCCGAGGAGCTCCGCAGCTCAACGATCCCACTGAATGAGCTCTGCCTCACCTCACTCTTCGGAAGCTTTACTCACCCCCCACCCTCCTCCTCCCGTTTCCCCCCTCTTTGTCTCTTCGGCATGGGAATGCCAACTCCGGTTGGTTGATGATGTAGCCTATATCTCTCCCTTTCTTTCTCTCTCTCGATCAACCACCTTCTCTCTCTCACACACACACACACACACCCTGGTTTCCCAAACACTGACAAAAGTTCATTTGAGATTGATAGATTTACAGCCAAGAAGAGCCTAACCACAGAGGGAGATGCAGGAAGATGCACCAACAGTGGCCACTTTCAAATTTAAACTCAAGATCAAAAACTGTTCTTAATTGATCAAATGCTGCACTTTACTGTATTTTGATTGCTTTTATTATCCTTTTAATTTTTTTTTCTTTTAACTTGTACTTTTATATTCTTTTATTTGTTTCTATCGTATGCACTTTGTGCTCTTTTATCTTGCTTTTATATATGTTAAGCACTTTGAATTGCCTTTGTGTATGAAATGTGTTATATAAATGCACTTGCCTTGACTTCCCTTCCCTTGCCTAACCACAGAGAGTACGCTATTTAATTAAATGAATCAGCATGCAGAGAAGCAGGGTTCTCATAGCCAGCTCAGTCCCATTGTTGATGTTCTTTATGAAATTGTGCAGAGATTGTTGGTTAAAAGTGCATTAATGCATCCTGCAGTGTCTCTCTAATCTGCTACAGTAGAACCTCAGGTCTAACTTCTATTGAATTTCAACAGGAAATCACCTTAAACTGAAGTACACGTTTCTTTGAGAATGAATTAATGTAATTTTAGCCTTTGTGGATCCCTGAAAAAAAGCACATGGCTAAGATCTTCTTCTTCTTCTTAATCCTCTTGGCCCCCTTGGGAGCATAGGGCGTCCACCATGGATCTCCACCTCACTTTCTTCTGTGCAGTGGTCTTTGCTTCTTGCCAGGAGGTCCCGAACTTGTTTAGCTCGTCGAGTGTGGACCGTTTCCAGTTGGTTTTTGGTCTCCCTGGCTTCCTTTTTCCTTGTGGGTTGTAGTCCAGAGCTTGTCCTGTTATGTTTGTTTCTTGTTTTCTGAGTATATGCCCGATCCATCTCCACTTTCTCCCTTTGATTTCTTTGTTGATTCGCTCCTGGTTTGTCTGTTTCCACAGGTCTGTATTTGTAATTTTTCTAGGCCACCATATCCTCAGTATGTATCGGAGGCAGTTGTTAATTAACACTTCGTGGTTTTCCAGCTTTCACAGCCATAGAGAAGGAGAGATTTTACATTTGAGTTGAAAATTCTGATTTTGGGGGTTTTGGAGAGCTGGGAAGAGATCAATGTGACTCAAAACCACGGAGGAGAGTTGGGCTTGGGAACACTGTTGACTCATGTCAGCTCTTTTTGACTCACAAATGACTCAGAGTGACAACATGTGGCAGACATATGTCGTCTGTGGCATGCATGGAGTCAAGGGTGAGGCTGAGCACAAAGAAGAGCACGACAAGAAACAATCAAGGGAATAAAAAGGGGGGAACGTTATTGCACTACGACATTACTGCAATTCGTCTGTGAATCACGTAAATATCGTCAATATAGCTTTAATTAATGCTGATTCATTTCACAATTAATCATTTTGTCCGCAAAATGTCATAAATTTGGGGGAAAAAAATCAATATTTTAGGTTGGAAAAACTCCTCAAATGATTCGTTGATGATCAAAATAGTGGTCGGTTAACATGTTTGACATTGAGAAAAGAAGGAAAGAGGAAAAGTAGGAGGGGTGGCAGGTCATTTTGCAGGGCAATATTTTGATATTGCCATGGTGAGGGTATAGTCTAACTCACCAGATGTAGACTGTGGCTATAAGCCTGCCATTGGCCACGTATTTCACCTGCGCTATCTATATTGCAATGGCACCGTCGTTGCATCCTGGGCACCCAAGACGACTGATTGGTTTAAAGAAATTCAAACAAGCCAGAGCATTTTTTCCTCTCTATAGCAGAATGATAATGTGTGGATCCAGACCTTTTTTTAGCACTGACACAGCGCTGAAGAAAGGTCTGGCTATACAAGACTAGGTCGAGGGTGATATTTCTCCCTTGCAAGGCGACGATGGACCCTGGATTTAAATAGCCCTTATTTAAATCATTAGGTCCTAAAAGTTGTAAAATGCACTAATAACTGAATCCAGAGTTATTTTCCTTCCTGCGTTCATGTGAATGCGACCCAGACTGAGGCTGGATTGTGGGCTAGGAGGTGGAGTTAAAGGAAACCCTACTGCGTCTGCTCTATGGGCCTAATGACTGCACAAGATTGCCGGAAGATCCGGGTACTTTGTCACTCGACACTCGAGCCATTTTGGCTTCATGCAATACTGAGCAATTCTTGCCTGTCACCTGCTTCTTATTACCTGCCTGCCAGATCAACTTCCTACCTGGACTCTTGTCAACTGTAAGATACATTTCATTGAAATATTGCAGTTATCCTACCGTTTCCTCGACTTTCTGCATTTGCATCCACTCTCTGTTCACGTATTCACTGCACCGTGAGAAACACACCCATTTCCCGTAGGCCATGTGGGCAGAGGTGACAACGTTTGAACAGCTACAAACATTTTTGACTTCAGAAATGGCTGGACGACACTTCGTGCAAACCGCCTGTAATGTAATGTTGTTATAGAGCCACGAAATCTCAACGTGAGGAGTTTAGGGTGGACGAATTGGTCATCAGACCATGTGACTTTGACATGGGACACCGTTGTTGTCATTCAACCTACCAAAATCTATAAACTGCCTATAATCTGTTAGGAAAGATGGTGATGTAGCAGCACTTGAGGTCATCAGACCACTCATGGGTAGGTACTGGAGCATGTTTTCAACTGAGTAGAGTTGATATTCCACTTCTGTACAGTTATTTAATGCAAAGTTTGCATTTTGGGATCAAACCCACCTGTTTTTAACATTTGAGTGAGCCTTTCTGTGTGTAGCTGCGCTGGCTGCTGTGTGGCAGCATTTGAGGTGGCCGGCACCAATTAGAGTCTTTACTTTCTAGTTGCAGCCTTGCCACCATCAGCGAAAAAAAGCAACAGTTTTAATTGCAGGTATGGAAGGGACATGGCAGCATACAGTGTTATTCTTAGTAACGAATGCATTTGTTCGATTTATCAATTTTGAGTGCTTCAAATGTGGTGAAAAACAGATGATCTTGTATCCCCATTAGATGAATCAGATCCTCCGAGTTACCCATATCTCTGTCTGACACAGAGATGTTGCGAGACATTCAATTGTCAAGAGGTGAGCACACCGCCAAAGGAAAATGCTTGCAGGAGGCAGTGACTGAGCAGGAGTGTTGGTATAATGAGTATGGACAGGGTGATAAAGAAGCTGACCTATTATGGAGTAACTCCCCTGAGAGGAAAGACGTCACCAGGGAAAGTTATAGTTCTTCTTACGTTGTCTGCTTCAAATGTCTTGCAGGTGTCATTTAATTAATTTTTTTACTATCACTATATCCCTATAATGGTCTGCTTGACTGTTTGGTAGAGCACATTTTGAGTCACTGTATCTTATTGAAAACTGTGTTGAATTGATCTCAACCTGATTGAGCCATCTCTTCCACTCAGTTTACTTATGCTAAAAAAAAATCCACTAGATGTCGCCTAGTCTTTAAGTAGCATGCCTTTTAAGTGCGCGTTCTTACAGGAAGTTAGCAAAAAAAAAAGTCTCCCCAAATATGAGGACTCAGTTTGGTAAACATATTTTTTTGACATAAAATACTTCTGGAGGCCTTTTTTGACCAGAATTATGTAACGTAACAGAAAAAAGAGACTAAAAAAGGACAAATCATTTTCTAAAAACATGCTCTAGCAAATGGTTTCATTGTCCTTAAGATAGTAAAACTAAATAATAATAAAAAAAGATCATTCATTGTTGTTAATGTGATACATCTAATGTTACTCCATTTAATCTATTGATCTATCTATCTATCTATCTATCTATGCATGCATATACACATACATAATAAATATATACATCATAAATGTGGTGCTAAAATAATACATTTACAATTTTTGTGAAATAAAAAAAACTTAAGAGCATGTTAATGTCATTATACAGTATCATATCATATCATATACGTAATGTTATTCCATTATATATTTGATGAAAAAAGATATCAGTATGATTTCTCACCATTTCTGAGATGTTTTCATAGTAGCCTACTGTAAATATGGTAAATATCTAGAATACATGGAAATAATACTAGCACTGGTAATACTACTAATTCCATGGTATAAAAAAATTGACATATGTTGGTAAACTAACCTATTACTAGCACAATAACTGTACAGGATTTATATTTTCTTTCTTATTTGGTAGAGGCCTATATTAAAATAAACTTCATTGCTTTACTCTTTGTGAGGACATTAACGAATATGATTTTATTAGGACCTTCAAATTGTATATTTTTCGTTTTATTTATATGCAAAATATTCAGCTATTTCTAGACCCTCCCAACTTGTTCCATTAAATTCAATTCCCTTGAACATGTTTTAATGAATCCTTCTCATGAGCTGATTGTGCCTAATTACATTATTAACACCAAGTCATTTCTAAAAGTTTTATAATGTACGGCAGGACACCAGGGTTATTGATCATCCATACCCAGGCATTACATCAATAATCTGCTTGCTGGGTTATGGAGTTCATGTTGTTGGGAAAAAGTCACCTTCACCTTCACCTTGTCTACAGTGTGAGGGTTGTCTGTCATCATATTGATAGGATATCTGGAACGATGGGGTCAAAGATAACTGGATTAGTTGTTTTGCACCTTGTCTCCACTGGCTGTAACCTGCAGAGCAGCATGTTAGCAGCACAAAAGTAATAACTCATGACTGACTGTTGGTAGGAGACAGTATGCAACGTCTAGTCTAGTCTCAAAAGTCCATCCATCACAACCTCCTCGTACTTTTTGCGACACAATATACAACGTACTACCAAAACTTTTGCTACTGAATAGAACTATATGTCCTTATCTAGAATAAAGGACAGTACTGGGAAAGCGTAATTCTCATTATCCACTACTTGTACCTGTTGACTCAGAGTGCCCCATTGACCTTCTGCACGTCCTTCACTGTATCCTCCTTCTCCTCCTCCTCCTCATTGACATGCTGTTGGTGTTATGTACACAGTGCGGGTATATGGGTATGTGGGTATGCCCTTCACATAACTCGAGAACCGCTCATCCAATCTACTTCACACGTGGCGAATGTGTTATTGGGGACTCCATTGATTGCTTTGTTGAATTTGGTACAATTTGGTACAATATTAATAAAGTTTGAATAAACAGGTGACCAATGTTCTGTGCAGCAGCGGAGGGCGGGGCTTCAGGGCTCTGCAAACTGAATCGAGCATGTTGTCTACAGCGGGCAAGCGTCACTCTGCCATTGCAACTCAATTTCATGGCATTCCGTAGCAGCTCTAAGATCTCCAAAAACCATCGCAGCAAATTTCCAAACAGGCGTTATTTTGATAAACTGACCATATATTCCGAATCTAAATGCTTACTTTCTTGCATGAAAAACATATTAAAACTTTTGTAAGATATTTCCAGGGTATATCTAAACATCTTAATAAATCTATAGTTCTATATTAACTATATTGTATTAATTATATTTCTGACTGCGAGTAACCAATCTAGGTGTGTTTTTCAAGGTGAATTTAGTTATTTGGGGGCCCCAATAAACACTGTGTTGCTTTACTTTTCACCCTCTCTAACTGGGAATGATGGTATTGGCAGTGGTAGAAGGAGGCCTACTCAAAACCTTTTTTCTGAAGTAAAATTAACTATTAACTATTACTATTAACTATTAATAGGACCAATGGAAGCGCAGTGTCTAGCGTGAGCTTGTTTGTATGAGCATACATACATACTTATACACCATTGTCTTGTCAAGTCATAACATGTCATCACTAACTGTAACATATGCCAAATAGTTACAATGTTGACATTGGAGAGGTTATTGAATGCACAATCAGAAATGACATCAGAAATGCATCTGAGGTGAAAAAAAAATGCAATAATTTTATCATAAATCTACTGTGGATAGGGGATGGTGAGCATGCTTCAGTGCACACAAATGTGCTTATTTTCAAATAAATTTAGAACAACGGGGTTTGTTTGTTCTGTACACTATCAACACATTTCAGTAACCTTATGATTGCAGCTGATTATCAAGCCCAGTCTCATAGCAAAGCATAGACCCGCCTGTCCAAGTGTGTCAGTGTCACGTTTTGTGTCGCTAAATCGTGAAAATTACACGCCTGCATGAAGGTGCAGTGTTGTGTCGTAACGGTTGTCACGTGACGGTGTTGTCACGTGTTTTCCGTACTGACGTCACGTTGTTCTGCACGTGTTTTTTTTAGTTTACATGCTTCTTTTAAGCCCAACCATGACGTTTTCCCTAAACCTAACTAAGTGGTTTTGTTGCCTAATCCTAAGTGAGTAGCTTTGTTGCCTTCTGCTGGTACTGCACGTTAATACAGGCGTGTAATATTCACATCTCTGAGAGGCAAAAAGTGACACTGACACGCTGTTCTCTGGTGGACAGGACTGGTCTATTACCAAAATGTGAGGACCAAATGTGAGCCAGGACCATTTTGAAATGGCTGTCAGATTTGTCTAATTTTCTGGCTATCTTATGGTGCACCAGAATCAGCTCCACTTAGGACTTGGCCCAGCTTTGGGTCAGTATCACCCTGTAGAATTGATTATGACTACAGCAAACAGAAGTGCTGAATTTTTCATTTTAAAGACACTGAGCATGACTTTGCTTGTTATTAGTTAGCAAATTGCTACAGTTTGCTTGGTAGGATAATAAAACTTACTGTTGTCTCAGGTCATTGGCTCCATGCTGCTGCAATTAAACCCTCCAAGGAATAGCCAACCTTCCCCTGGGTTTGACTTGCCCATGAGACATTTGGATGTACCAGACTGCACTGTGAAGGATAGTCAGTATGGGAATGCCAGGGTCCTCTTCTTAATGCAAAGCAGCAGCAGAACCCAGATGGGTAATTAATCTTTACCCTTCCCACCCAAGATATTATACATTTTGTTTTGACTGCGAAAAGCTGAACTCTGTGGCTCCAGTCGGCGAGCTTCCCTTGAAAAGTCTGCATCCAACTTACAGGGAGCAGCAAGTTACTTCACCTTTACCATGGCACGTTGGTCGGTTAACTTCTTCTTAGGTTGACTGATGTTTAATCTCAGCTTTTCACTGGATGAACACCAAAAGCTATGTATAAACAGGTCGACAAAATCATTAGCCCAAATCAGTTGGTCTCCAATGTGTTGAGTGACATTGGGATTTAAGAATTGTAACAATTTTAGGCCAGTGTGCACTTCAGTCTTTCCTCTCTGTACAGCAGGGGGTAATTTAGAAACTGTTATCACAAGCACAAAGCGATGAGTAGCATCACATATCAAAGAAGATGACATTCTAAAGACGTCACGTGGACATTTGAAGGTGTCATCTTATCCAACAATCCTATTTTTTCACCTTTTTAAACTGGATTCATGTTTTAAAATTGAACGTTTTTAATGTTATGCATTTTAGGAAGCTGTTTGGGGGAGAAACCATGAAATACAGCTGCACCTGCCCCTGTATAGAGGGTACATTAACCCTAAAGGGCTTAGGCCAGTGTTGATGGCCTCTCAAGAGCAATCAGAAAACCTCGACGTGTTACGAGGATGTCGGAGGGCAATAAAGCTGGCAAGTCTTCAGCATTACCCCAGGGAGGTGGGGAGGTTTCCTTGGGGGGGAGGTTAATGCAAATATTGAACTGTGTGCTAAGCCTTGTATATTTGAAAGATTGGCTTTGGTGCTGGTGAATGGTACAAATACAAGAACAACCAAACCAAGAAAATGCTATTCGTTCCCCCAAAATAAACAAAACACACCTGCCCGCACTTACACATAATGCATATTCCCTGCTGTCTTTTTCCCTCCTTCCCTCTCTATCTAGCTATCTCTGTATTCACTTTTTCCGGTTCGCTATGTTCCTCTCAGTTCAGTAGCAGCAGCCTGAGTTCACGCAGGCTTTCTGCAGCTGCTGTAGGAGTCAAACAATCACAGCTGTAATAAATCATAATGCTACTTCTTGCTGTGCAATCCAGTCAGAGGCCTGCATATGGATGAAAACACATCAATAAAGCAAAATTGCTTTGTGTGTTGAAACACGACTGTGTTGTATATTTATTCCGGGCTGTGAAGTGTATGAATGGCTATCTTCCATTTTATATAGCCATATCTGGCAGGTAATGACTGCATAATACCATGCTCTGTTTAGGTTCATACTGTATGTATTAGAGGGCTGAAGGGGCTGGAATACGAATGGTAGAAAATGGGGGTAGGGATAATATCACAGGGGAGGGCCACAAACACATTAAAGAATAGGGCTGTGTGTTGGCAAAAATCTGGCGATACAATACGTATCATGATACAGGGGTTATAATTCAATATATTGCGATATATTGTGAAAATCCGACATCATAGCACTACTTTGAGAGGGCGCACTTCTCAGTACTGAAATAAAGTATTGACTGAATTAATCTTTGCATGTTAACTAATAACTAAAAATAAATACAGTATTTTTTTAGAATCAATAGTCTCACAAAATATAATACTGCCATATTTGATTTTTTTTTTTTTTCCTAGACACAGATGCTAGTGCTGTAATGTGTGCAAGAAATGTGTATTGATCCGCAGCTGAAAATAGTTCCCGATAAATGCACCATTTACTCCAACTTTGCATTGAACATTTGCAACCAATTTTACAAAGACTTATATCTTCAGTAGGGCATGGAAAAATATAGAAAAATATCTATAATATAAATATAGTCCAGACTTTTAAATGTAAATGTTTCAGGACATCATCTTAGCAGTCCCACATTGTTATGTCAGACTAGAATATTAACAACGAAGCTGTGTGTGGATCCTTGGTGCCAAAATGTTTCAGTTCAAAGGGTTATTCTCACACTGAGAACAAAAGCACAGAGGGCCCATCAGCCTAACTGGGAAACTGGACTGAAACCTAAACATTTTGTGTGTTAAGTATTTTGCCCCTCCGCCTCTCCAGCGCTAACTATGGAGTTCTCATGGTAGCAGTTTCCCATCATTATCCAGGTACTTCGCTCAGGGTTACATCTCTGTTCCCAGGACAGTCGGGACTTGGTTAAGTGTCATGTTTCTATGGAGGATGCCCTGTGAGCTAACCAGGGCCTGTGAACAGACCAAGTGGACGGGACTCTCCTCATGGGACTAAACTAAGCTGCTGTTCAACTTCAGTAAATGGGTGAAGGAAAGACAGAAAGTCTTTGATAGATGTTGTTCTTGCGGAGTGCAGCAAAAGGCACTGTAGCAGTTTTGCATGCCAATTTTGATCTTACATCATGAACATGAAGTGTTATAAATGGCTGGATATTTTTTTTGAAAGATATAGGAAGACAAAGAAAAAGAAGGTACTTAACAAAACCACATCCTAAAGTTTGAGTCTTAAAAAAAAAACTCCCCTGTACTCCAAATGTATGGCAGTAACATCACCTCTGGTTAGAACATTAGACCTGGGAAGTTTAGAGAGAAATTACTGTAACATTGCTAAGATCATAAGGTATTCGAAAATCTATTATTCTGAGCCCAGTGCAAGTCCTGCTGTAAAGTAATAACTACATTTTTAAAAATTGATTAGAATATTTATGCGAGTGAAATACTGCCATGTTGTGTAATCCCTTTTTTGGCATGTCTTTTCAAAAGTCTAACTGCCATGTTATACACCAATTGGTTGGGTGGGAGAGAGAAGAAATTCCACAGAAGAAACAAAGAATAACAAAATGTGTGACCTTGCCACTGAAAGTCTGATTGAGAAATTGTTTTTATCTGAAGAAACATACTGGATTATATAGTGTGAGTTTGCATTCTATTGTATAGTTCATGTTCCATTTTAGTACTATCCCCACATTAATCACATTTAAATATAGCATTGCCTATTTTATTTATACTGATCATGCACACTGACCATGTGACATGAGTGAGATAAAGGGAATCATTTTTTAAAGGTACAGTGTGTAACATGTGGCAACATCTAGCGGTGAGGTTTCTCCCGTGCCTTGTTTCCCGGCGGCTGAGTGGATTGACGGTGGTTAAATCTGGAGAGCGAGTTACTATGGCTGTGAAAATATTTTTCTCATTTACATTATATTTATCTTATTAACAATGAATGAAATTATTATTGGGAAAGGGGTCACTGGTCTTTTTCTTTCTTTCTTTGGCTTTCTGGTCCTCCGCAACTCTCATCAACCTCATTTCCACCAATAGCGGGAAGCTGTTGTCAGTAAAAAGTCTCTGATAAACACACGATACACTCCCTGCCTATAGCGGACAGTTAGCAGCTGGCAGCTGGTGAACGTTGTGGAGTATTAAGCAGCAGAAGAGCCAGACAGTTCTCTAAAAAGTTGTCCAAAACTGTACTAAAAAGAAAGTGACATATGTCAGGTTCCAAACGGCACAACTCCAAATGAATGATAATGTAGCTGGATGTGTAAATAGGCACCTCAGATGCTCAGCCAACGTTCCTCTGAAGCTCCCTCACGTTTGGAGCTTCAGTAACATCTTCAGAAAAAAAACCTGTTAAAGGAAAAAAAAGCCTTTTATTAATATTGTCCCCAATTTTATTTTTACATCTCCAATATGTCTGTTTTTGTGTCTCTATTTGCCTGATTGTACCTGTTTCATTGGTATAGTTTGCAGCACTGACATGTTTAAACCTTAATATACTCATGTAAAGCAGCTTGTAGTTTGAATTATAATTATTTTTGAAATCACCAAATGAGGAACAACAGCAGCTCCTATATTGATGCTGCCGGAGATAAAGTAAAAATATATTCTTTATTGCCCCCTTTTGGAAGCCAATATAAGCTGCAGCTCCTCCATCTCACTTCTGAATAATGGAGGAAGGTCAGAATAGAAGTAATTGATTTAATTTGACCACAGAAAAGGGAATTGATCTGTGAGTAACGTGCTCCGTTTATAGTTGTGAAAATGGTGCTGCTCTGACCTGGATTCAGTTGCCTCTCAGCGCAAAGCCCACTGTGTGCTTCAAAGAGCAATTATAAGGTGTTTCTCTTCACATCATCTCAATATGACGACAGTAATGAGTCAGTGGAATATATTTGTCCGTGCATACATGCTTTTTACACTATGATAACAAAAGTAATCACACTGAGACAAGCTTTACCACGCCCCCACATTTTCTTTAATTACAAATGTCTTTCAATACAATATGTACATCTCTTTGCGTCATATGAATTGATAGAATAATTCAGTACATTACAACATATATATACATACAAATGAGTACAATACAAACCATCGTCAGCCAGAGGCGTGAAATGGTTTTCTGGTTATTTTCAAGTCTGTAACCTCAGGCGGAGGAAACCTGAACACTGAAGTTTTTCTGATGATGCCCAGCACATCTAATGTGTTAGCACCCCCTTCAGTTAGAGCACTGTGTTGTCCAGTGTTGTCCAGTGCTTCTGCTTTGAGTGAGAAAATGCCCTTGTGCATGAAAAAAAAAAAGATGAGAGAGGATGAAATAGACTGAAAAACAGAGGAAGAGGACTGTAAGATGTGAAGCCATTTAAATATTTTAGAAGCATAGAGGGAACAAGGTGAGTCAGACAGCAGGATTTTTTCATTTCATATTGCTCTCTATCCAGTCTTTGAAGTTGGCTACACGTGTGTAGACTGTGTAGAGGTCAGGATCACACTCCCCTTGGTCATAGCCAAAGCTCACCAGTCCCAGGAGCCTCCACATCCCTTTGCTCTCCGTCTGTGTTACGCGGAGAGAGGCCTTCTGGTCGTTGCTGGCTTGGTTCTCGGTGAGGGCGGGGAGGACGAGGATTCCCCCCGTG
>CAKALG010007080.1:0-12030 GCA_916700815.1 Helicolenus hilgendorfi
TAAAATGAAGATTAATGATGATTAAAGCAGGGAAACAAAATGATGCTTCCAATTAAACATAAAATATTTTGTTGCCATATTGTATATCTCTGTGCTGACTGCAGAAAATGCCAGAGAAAAAAACCCCTAAATGAATAATGTTTAATTATTACGCTGTCTCTCACCTAATTTTTCATTTCCACTTCACTGTGTCACACCGAGCTCACTATAGAAAACTGAGTATATGGATGGTCTGAGTGTGAGGTGAATATTCTCTCTCTGTTCTTCTTTTATAAGTACCAGTTCATCTGTATGGAAAGGGCGTATGCGTGGCTTTTCATGACAGTTCTGAATAATATTGCTGTTGGTTATGATATCGCTGTTAAATGTCACTGCTGAGATTGGGGGATGCAGCTAGTTACACAGGCAGTCATTACTTTACAACAGGTTAAATGTAACTAAAAGTACAGTCATTTATCTTCAGTAATAAATAAATACTGAGCAGAGCGATTTCAGACTGCATTAAATCTATCTGTGCAAGGTTTTGAAAGGTCGGTATTTTGACGATGTTCCCGGTTTGAATACGGCCAGGAATTTGTTGCATCTCATTCACTCACTCCACTATCTCTATCTAATAAAAGGCGTAAAATGTCCCATAAAATAATACAGCTGAACACTGGGTGCACTCTAAAACCCGACTGGCACAGTGCGATTTAGTCATGGTCTCCACAAGAGTCGGGTGAATTTCCAGTTTTGCCGGTCTGGTGTACGATCTTTGATCTTTGATTTCATGCAAATTGACTCAACCGGCATTTGTCATTATGACACATTCAGCACCAAGTGCCGACAGCGTCACAACGCTAAATCCAGATTGTATTGCACTAATAATAAGCAATATGACAACGTGATTAACATAATATTATGTTTGATTATAAGCGGACTAACAGAGCCAGCAGTGTCTGACAGGCTGTGACATTTCTGCAGAGGTGGGACGAGGCGCACGCCGCACGTTGTGTTTTTTCACTGTGTTGTGTTTGTGTGTTTTTTGGGGTGATGAGATGGGTTTCTGCGAGCCAGAGTATTGCAAGCTCAGCGGCTCTTAAAGTTAGCGAGTGTGCGGTAAAGAAAAAGAGGGAGCATGTCTGTGACTAACGGTGAATATGAAGTCAGCAGTAACGTGGCAGTGCAGTGGGTGTACAGTTTAGACGGTGGGTGAATGAATGCTACAACTGCTCAAAAACCAAGCCATGTTTCCGTGTCTTGCTTGCCACCTGCTGATTAAAGTGAAGGCGGTTAGCCCCGAAGCTAGTGACAAGAATGCCCCAGGCTCACTTACGGTAGGCTGACCTTTAAGGTGGACCATAAGGACGTTGATAATTAACCGTTTAACAGTTAACCGACATTAAGAATTTTAACCGATTAACATTATCGGTTAAATGGTTAAAATAAATATAAACAAAATAGCTAAAAAGCTGAGTAAAACTCAGAGGAGCGGCTTGTCACTTAAAGGAGAATAACTGGTCCACCTTAACAGTCCACCTTAAGTGAGTCTGAACCGATGTTGCAGGATACAGGAGCTTGGCTTGGAGGAGTTGTAGCATTTGTTCATCGACAAATAAACTGTACACACATTGCTACAGCTACGTTCACAGCTATAACGCCACAATCTGAACTACCCCTCATATCCTAAAACAGTTATGTTTCGTCAGTCTGGTGTTCGGTACGCTGCCACTGTTGTGTTGTAATATATTTTATTATGTTTGTGTAGGTGAGGAGAGAGAGACCAACACTGAGAGGGTTTCCAGTCAGGAGGATTTCAGTCTGTGCTCATTCAAAAACAACAGAACAGACGCACAGACACAGAGTCCATTGGCAGTATGAAGGTGTTCAAGGATGAATTTCTGCTTTAAATCTACAGCAGAAAATATATTGAACTGAAAAGAATTCACTGTTGTGTTTGGACTCAGAAAACCAACATGGAGAATAAAGGTGCTGCAATTTTAATGAGTTATCTTCAGCTGCACAGCAGCAAAAATCCCTCTCACACAAAGAGTTTCTTAGGCTGAAAACTTGTAAAACAAAATGTAAACTTTACAGCTAGTGTTAGGGTTTGTGTATTCCTGCCGAACCATCACGGTCCGGTGCAAGAAGCCGCACGCAGAATACTTGATATGTAGATTCACAAGAGTGAGTTCTGTTCAGAAACTTTTAGCTGTACGTCGTTAGCAACTAGGGATGTTAATAATTAACTGTTTAACCAACATTAATTATAACCGATTAATGGTATCGGTTAAACGATTAAAAGAAATATTGAAAAATAACTAAAAAGCTGAGCAAGACTCTTCACTTAAAGGAGAATAGGTCCACCTTAATAGCCCACCTTAAGTGAGTCTGAGTCGGCGTTGCAGGATACAGCAGCTTGGCTTGGAGGAGTTGTAGCATTTATTCACCGACAAATAAACTGTACACACACTGCACTGCTACGTTCACAGCTATAACGCCAACAACTACCCGACACAAATACGGTCTGTCGGACACTAGCTAACGTTACGTCGCGCTGACAGACATATGAGTGTGACAACGGTGATTAAAATAATAAAGACAACATTTCAAAATAAAAAAATTAGGATTATCAATCGAATAAAATATTTATGATCTCATGATTGTCCATAGTTAATTGCCATTAATCGCAAATTAATGGAACATTTTTTAATCTGTTCAAAATGTACCTTAAAAGACAGATTTGTCAAGTATTTACTCTTATCAACATGGGAGTAGGCAAATATGCTGCTTTATGCAAACGAATGTATATATTTCTTATTGGAAATCAATTAACACAAAACAATGACAAATACCCTCACAGGTACTGCATTTAGCATAAAAAATATGCTCAAATCAGCCAACAGGCAACAACAGCTGTCAGTGTGCTGACTTGACTGTGATTTGCCCCAAACTGCATGTGATTATCATAAAGTGGGCATGTCTTGCGTTAATCCGTTAAAGAAATTAGTGGCATTAAAATGAACGAGTTATTATCACGTTAACTTTGACAGCCCCACTAAAAATGATTAAAATCACACTTTGTGGTTGACTTGACTATGACAATGTAAACAAACAACATGACAGAGTCCCATTTATGCTCTCTTCTGTCTCCTTCACTTTCCTCTCCTCACCTCCTCTGAATGAAGAAAAATAAAACCAGCAACAAGAAAGAAAACACACGGCACTGTTCTCTCCATCTTTCCTGCCAGGCGTTCGCTGGTCGGGACTCATGAGATCTCATTTCTCTTCTCAACTCAAACATTGAATGTTGTCAGAGAACAACTACACACTTGACACTGCGTTAGACAGGAGATGACTCAGCTACATGGTCAGTGGTGTTTGTTGTACTGAACTGCGCAGCGACCGGCTCTAGTTCGGCTTGGAAAGGCCTGGGGTGACTGTCTATCCATAAAATGAATCATTTATATGTTTGGATGCTTTCAACTGTTTGTTCGTCTGAATTCTGCATTCAAAAACAAAATTAAAAAAAGTTAAATATTGTCATTTTAACCCAGACAAGTGACTTTTATCCCTGGACAAGTGAAAGGTAAATTTACCTGTCAAAAAAGTTCATGTGGAGCCCTGACTATACTGTACTGCAGAGAGTTGAAGCTGAGTGAGGGCCGTCTTTGGCCCCAGGGCTGAGTTGACTCGCTGTCTGATGCTCTTCACGGAGCTCCCTGCTCTGTTAGAGCCCTGCTGAGGCATCCTTTCACTTCTCTGAGAGGAAGAAGGAGGAGGAGGAGGAGGAGGAGGAAGAGGAGGAGGAGAGGTTACATAACCTTCTGAGAAGAGCCCCGTCTCAGGGAATCTGACAGGGGAAGGAGATATGACAAAGGAGGACGGAAGTCGCCTCCAGCAAATCTGCGGCCAAAAATCGCGCCCACAACCCACAGAAAAAAAAAAAAAGCAAGCATCCACATCAGCAGAAGTAGCTTCTTATAGCAGAGAAGCAGGAGAAGATGGTGTTTATCTTGTTTGTGTAATAAACAGCTGCCAGGGGATTAGATGTGTGCAGGGAGGGATGCGTGGGTCTCCATCAGGAGGGGGTTTCTGCAGTTCTGGCTTCCTTGCTCGGTTTGCCAGGCGCGCTTGGAAACAGGACAAAAACAGAAACACCGGGGGAAGACTGGAGGCTTCCAATGTTTGAGAGGCAAGAAAACACAACAGGTGGGAGTTTCCTCTTCATGTCGTGAAAGATAAAATACATAAATAAACGCATCTGTCATTTCCATTATTGGCTGCTCGACTCTGACCACTTTAACCAGGTTCACATTTCTCTACATTTTAAATGAGAAAAGCCTGAAGGCTGCAGCACAGATTGAATATTCAGAGACGCTGCTAAGCTAGGCGAGTCCACAAGGTCAACAGCGGTAACAACATAAATGTTTCACTCCTTCTCTCAAAAGGGATGTGGAAAAAAAGTCAAGGCTCCATAGGTTTCTGAGGCAGCAGCAGCTCCTCGTCCACTTCTGAATGCAGGAAAGACAGAGGGAAGTTCTGCAGAACTGCAGAAAAAGAGCTCAGAAGTAACTCAGCAAAGTTGCTCTCCAGTGAAAGGCAGTGAGTTAAACCTTCAACGCTTCAGGCTGCTGTCCAACTGCGCTGCTGCTGATCTGCCTCCCTGCAGCTACCAGTCACACATCAACCAAAAGACTCTGATGGTAAAGATCTTAATCAGCCGTCTCAGACTCCACCTGTCTCCACACGGAGGGCAGAAAACTGCTGAGACTCGGCTCTTTGGAGTTTCCAACATACGCGATAATAACATGTTAACGCAAATTCATTTTAACACCACTAATTTATATGAAACTAGAAAAACCTAAAAAAAATCCATTGATATGGCGAGGTAAAACTGTCATGGTCATTTTCAAAGGGGTCCCTTGACCTCTGACCTCAAGATATGTGAATGAAAATGGGTTCTATGGGTACCAACGAGTCTCCCCTAGTCAAGTCAGCACACTGACAGCTGTTGTTGCCTGTTGGGCTGCAGTTTGCCATGTTATGATTTGAGCATATTTTTTATGTTAAATGTGCCTGTGCGGGTTTCTGGACAATATTTGTCATTGTTTTGTGTTGTTAATTGATTTCCAATAATAAATATATACATACATTTGCATAAAGCAGCATATTTGTCCACCCCCATGTTAATAAGAGTATTAAATACTTGACAAATCTCCCTTTAAGGTACATTTTGAACAGATACAGCATTTGCGATTAATCATGATACTTCTAAAAAAAATCTCTAAATCGATACAGTAATAATGTTTGATTTTCAGCATGTATGTAGTCATAGATGTCCTGAAGTCAAATATATAAGGAATTTTTTTTTTTTTTTTTTCCAGCAACCCAAAAATCAAAGAAATAATGACATTTCCCTCACAAATGAGTGGGATTTTCTTTTTAATTTATAAGGGACATGTAATGTTTTATACTTCTGGTGACTATAATCCAATTAATCTTATTTCCATATATGTATTTTGTATATACATTTCACTTTGTTAACACCTTATTTTGAAAACCGGACGTAGTCACACGTGTATCCTTCCTCTAACTTCGCTAAGTCCGTCTCTAGCTCTCCCGTCAGCTCCGTTCTCTTTATACGTCCATGGTCAGCTCCACCGGGGCCGTTTGAATGCATTTAACATAAATGTCAGTATATGGGTGCTCTGCAGTTGTAGCGCCAGCCCATTTGACCACGGAGATGAGAGTGATGGCCGGCTTGACCGCACGTTACCGCAATATGATAATGTTTCCTGTCCATGCGATGAAACTACTCAAAACAGATCCATCCCTTGTGCCTTACTAAAGGAGTTTTAACTAGATCGGCTCAGATTTTGTTCCGTTTAGAAAGAAAAGGGGGAAAAAAAATAAAGAAAAACAAGATTACTATTGACTTTCTTCTCTCGCCACATGGTTTAGTCAAAGTCCTGCACAGATCAGGTCAGATTTGTGAGCCTTATCAGCTGCTTATTCAACTTAGTTGTCAATTATTTATCAGCATTAAGAATGAACCTCAGTGACTGTGACTCTTTGGGAAATAAACATCCTTTCGTCGTTTTATCACGACGGCCTCGGGTGAAACCTGGGCTGTTTCCTTCCTCTCGTCTGATCCACTACATGTTCAATCTGCTCCTGGAAGATTTCATCAATACCAGACGATTGTGAGTATTATATACTTATACACCGTTCTTGATCTCTTACAACTCAGGAGACTTTTAACAACCTAAGACAGATGAACTGAGCATTAGAAAACAGAGACAATAGCTCTTCAAAGTGTCTGCCTCTCAAAAAGCAGACAAGACACAAGATCCTTTAAACAACGAGCTGATAGGAAACTGCGAAGCTCATTCAGTCCAACATTCAAACTATGTCAACAAGGAAAGAGTAGATGTTGCACAGCTGGTTTCTCTGCTTCGCTTGATCTACAAAACTTCCCCCAAAGCCGTCAGGGTTTACGGTCAGTCTGATTCATATCTGATGTCACTGCATTACGAAACTCAGAAAACCTGTTAATGTTTAGATCAGCAAACAGGATACAAAATTCATACATGGCTGGAAGGGAAACTAGTGAATAAATACTGAATGCAGGTGAGAGCGCAACCATTGTGACTTTCCCAGTTTGCGAAAACATCCCTCAAACTCCCAGAAACATCAGAGCAGTGCGCATTTTGTTTACTAAAATGTTTTGTTAATAGGCTCTTGAATTTGGTGGTGCTTCCGTCCTAGTTTCCGTCCCTTAACGCAGTTTCACAAGCGTGTCGGAGAACTACGGTGGCCTTGAGGTTACGACAAGCGAAATATTCTCTCTAGAGCCAGTGTTTGGAAGAGGACCCGCTCCCTATGTAGATATAAACGGCTCATTCTAAGCTAATGAAAACACAACGATTCTTATTTTCAGGTGATTATACACAAATGAAAACAGTTATGAATATTGTATTCCATTTCTGCCAATAGATCCCACTAAATGTTACACACTGGAACTTTAAACAAACAGGATATTACGTGTTAATTATTAGACTTGCTGGCGGACACATTTTTTGTTCTTAACTAACTGTGTTTGTTTCAAGTTACCGGCTGCTGGCTCTAGTCTTATGATTACCGAAATAGGTATGATAGTCAGAGTGGTATTGATCTTCTCATCAAAGTCTCGCCAGAGTAAGTGTCAGTGAATCAGCGCATTCCCCAAAATGTCAACTCCTTCATTTGATGCTAGAATTGTAAATAAAGTCTTTCATCACAACTGTCAACATTAACTGAACCAGACTGGAATATTATTATCGAGGTCCAAAACCCTGCTCTACCATCAGACTCCAACTTTTACTCTTATAAATATCAATACTGTCTGCAGGCCTTAAAATATGACTGCAGGTTTTTGTTTATGCCTGTGATGAAAACACTGATAATAATCCGGATCTATCTTCTTTTTGGTCTCAGCCTTGGACGTTATTCAAGGATCGCATTAGTGCTCTGAGCCCTTCAAATACAAACTAACTTTGCTTTAAATTCCATGTTGATCATTTTCCAAATCAATCAGTTTTTAAAATGTTTTCTTTCAACTGGCTTCAATTAATTTCTATGAAAACTCACCTTGCAGAGCCCTAAAAGGTTTAAAGTTGAGGTTTAAAGTTAATTATTGACACGGAAAGATCCAGTAGCTATTTTAGCTTTCGTTTATATCACATGATTTTCATCAGCAGACGATGTTTTGTCCGGTTGTCATGGAATTTTATTTTCTGAGCACTTTAAGGACTTCTCGTCCATGTTGGCTTAAGATTTCCTCAACTTTTGATTGAAAGCTCCAGATCAGTCACTAAATGGACCTTGAGGTGAGAGGATTGACAATCCTTCTTCATTAGCAGAAGTTATTTCAAATTAAAGCAAATGTGTGTTCACCTAAAGAAAGGACATGTGATTCCTACGTTTTGACTTAAAGACAGATTACAGTTAATAAATATGACATTAAGAATACATTACATGTTCTGTATTTTCTGTCATTTCTTTCTTCATACAGTAATAAAGATAAAAAGCTCTCATAAAAAACAACCCCTGCGATCATTAATGTGTTTTCTGGGAGGTGAAACCCTGAGGTGTGAGCATCATGGAGACCCACAGTGAACCCGCTGATGGCTGACTTTGTGCGTGGGCCAACGCTAAGCGCCAGCTTGCATCATTAACTCCGCCTCCAGAGGCACGGTGGCCAGCAGGAAACTGACAGGATTCAAGACGACGACATAGTTTCTGTGAAGTGTCATTATCAGTCTTCCGTCGCTTCACAAAGAGCAGGGAAAATAATCCTTTTTGGCACAACTCAGCACAACAAGGCGTGCACATGTACTGTCACTAAATCTGCATCTTTAGTTCTGCATTAAGAGGTTACAGCGTAACTACAGCGGCTTTGTACATTGGCTCTATGGCTAAGCATCAGAACTCTTGATACTTTTCAGGGCTCGATATACCACCCGGTAGTGCAATACGCAATATTTGAGCTGTGCAAGTAATTCTCAGCTCTACACGCACCGGTGCACAAGATTATTCAGGGCTGCCAAGTCTCACTTATTGACCGTGACGCTCATGCAATTGACACTTTTCACACGCCACACGTCCATTGCCTCACACAGTGAAAATAAAATGTGTTACTGATAACGTTGCAGCGCTAAAAGAGGACAAGGACAGCACACGGACAGACAAGGTAGAGCAGCACAACGCAACAGCAGCACCGTAAAACACTGTAGTCAGGAGAGCCGCTGTTTGGATTTTGATGTGCGTCTATTCGTTATGCTACCGGTTCCTGGAGTGGCCAAAAAGGACGAAGAAAGACTTGCTTTACACCAATAATTTCTCACATTTCATATACAGTACGTAATAAAACAGTCAGCAAAGAAGTCTGGACAATGGATTTCTGCTCAAAATGTCTCCGACTATGACCATATACAATTTGATTTAGTTTTATTGTACAGGGGAAGTCAGCTAAGTGTCGAGAAAGAAGGACAAATTCACTAGATAGTGCAATTAAAAAAAGTTGGTGCATGTAATTTTAAAAGCAACATGCACCAGTACATGTACACAGAAAAAGTATTTCAAGACCTGCACCATGGAAACATCGAGCTGCTGCTGCTGCTGCAACACACAGTCAGCTAGTTGAGGGAGTTGTAAACTAGTTAATGCCGAACATAACTTTGCACCAAAGATGGTCTTTTTAATCTGACAACTGTGGGGGTTTCAGGCCATATAACCTCCACTAAAATGTGGATGTGTGTGTTCCCAACTATGAGAAATGCATAGCAGGCTGTGTGAACCAATCGGGACTGTAACTTCTTACCTGTATTTACAATAGCCGGTAATAGCAACCGGAGGCTAAGAGAGAGAAAACCAGAAGTGGAACAAACGGAAAAAAAGAGCTAGTTCACATAAGGTCAATAAGAAGAAGAAACAGATACAGTGAGCTCTTAGCTGAAGAGCTGCAGGCCACAAACTCGTACTGTAGCTCAGCTGATCTCAAACCTACATTACCTACAAGCATTCCTGTCACATGGAAAAACAGTCAGATAGACTGCATTGAACTTCTGATTATAGCAGCTCATGATGTGATACATATTCTTATTACTACCATGATATATATCAATAAGCACATTTGTCCAATATTGTTTTATATCACAATATGTCCAATGTATGTAAAACCACTTAGAAAACAATCAAACTGATGTTCAAATCAATAAACTGTGTTCTACTGTTGTCTCCTCACATATATATAAAAAACAACTTCAACAACTAATTTGCTGGTTATCAATTACAAGCTGCTTGGAAGCATCAAATTGGACAAAACAAACTTGTCAAACAAGAACACAATATGATTTTATCATCATGATATGATCATATTGATATATTGATAATATATGATATTTACTGACGTATTTTATGTCGTAGAACAAAACGTTAAAATCTCTCAAAGTATGTCATACTATTAATGCCAATACTAATTCAACAAACTAGATGTGAGGATTCCTCGTCTCAACTGTGCTCCGATCTGCTTCCTGTCATCAGTTTGTCCTCTGATGACTTATTCCTCCGCAGATAAATCCACTCCTGCCAATGAACCGTTATCCTGAGTCTTATATTGATTTCTCTATCCTGCAGTGATCCAGATCAGTCTGCCGGGCAGGAGTCAAGGGACTCAAACTGGCAACTCACCACACGCAGACACGCCGACTGCCGCCTCCCACCAGGGAGCAATGCTACATGAGAAACTCCACTTCCTCTCCAAGACCAGGAATCGATGCCACATTTTCTCGTCTTTTAATGAATTCACACTCTGTTTATTTATGAATCAGCGCGGTGAGAAGCAGGACTTTCAGCACTGGTTGGAGTGAGAATAAACACTCAGAAAGAGGCTGATTTTCTCCTGCTGGATCTCAAGTTTCTGTCTCATTAATGTGACATGGGTTTAATATTTTGAACTTCCACTTGTGCACAAATAAACTCCCACGTCTGCCTTCTGTCGGAGCGGATTTATCACACACATAAACTGAATGAAAACGCCTCGTCTGCATATTGAAACTAAGCACCATGAGACGCTCATTAACATGCTTCCCAGTGGGAAAGGAGAACGTTGGGGTTCCTCAGTCGGAACTGGCTTTCCCTGCTTGTTTTATTAGTGAGAGCTTGCAGGTCCAGGCTGCCCTCCAGCACAGCAGAAAACGCATTCATCTGAATCTAACATGGACAAACCCAAGGAGAGCTATTCACCATCAGCTGAATGGCCCTTGAATGTGGTGCAGCCAAGGAAGGAAGGCGCTTCAGTGTATCCTGCAATCCAACGCATGGACTCAAAAAACAAATAAACAACAACAACTTCAAACTAAACACATATCAGTGTCTGACTTTTGTTTAGCATAAAATAAAGGGTATTTAAAACAGATCTAACTCTATGTAAAGTGCTTTGATTGTCAATCAACAGTTGTTATAAGCAACTTAAATGTTTCAAGGCATTTTAAGGTGAGGAAACCACATCAAGTGTCAGTTAACATGTATTTTTGTTTGCATTTAAAAGATTATGGCACAGAGACAGATTGTACTGAGCTTATTATAAGTAAAAACAAAGTGGATTTTAAGAGGAAGTGGGTTTAAATGCTTTTTTCCCTGTAATGGTGATGGTTTACTTAGATGGTATTTTACCTTAATTTCTGATTTGATGGGAGCTGTATGTATAGATAATCTGGTTTAAATTAGTTAATGGTGATGTTACAGGGTGGTCAGTTCCTTGACATGTTTTTTTTCAAGCCAATTACAAAAACTGCAAAGAGAATGTGCTAAAAAAATGTCTTCACCACTATACCAGATTGCGATCGGATTTCTTTTAATTTAATGTTGACATGAGGAGAACCAAGTAAATACACACAGCACAAACGACTGAAATACCCAGCATTAAACAACTCAAGTGTATGCTGAATTCGGCATTCATTCTATACAATATGTTGCTTCTGTTTATCAGATATTTCACATTTAAGAGTTGGATCACAATGGTGGCCGTGGAAGCAACAGGAAAATCGACGAGAAACTAAGCGATTTTGTTGAAATAAGTGATTCATGATGGATAAAATATATGCCGAATTAATCAGTAGTTCATTGTGACTCCAAAAAAGTGTAAAGTCTTCTTGTTTGTTAACAATATTTTGTCAGGTGAGAGAGAAAGTTTTAAATTGACACATTTTTCAATGAAGTTTCGCCAGCAGGTCCAGACAACAAGTGTATGCTGTTATTGTTTAAATAAGTGATTCGTGGTGGATAAAATATATGCCGAATTAATCAGCAGCTCCTTCTGACTCCAAAAAGATTCAAAGTTTTGTTGTTTGTTAACAAGGTGAGAGAGAAAGTTTTAAATCGACACATTTTTCAATGGAGTTTCGCCAGCAGGTCCAGACAACAGGTGCATGCTGTGTGGAGGAACAGACTCACCTTCTGCTGCCGCCGGGCCATGTCGGTGGGCTGC
Source organism: Helicolenus hilgendorfi (assembly GCA_916700815.1). Classification (NCBI taxonomy): domain Eukaryota; kingdom Metazoa; phylum Chordata; class Actinopteri; order Perciformes; family Sebastidae; genus Helicolenus; species Helicolenus hilgendorfi. The sequence goes on from CAKALG010007080.1 coordinate 12,011, forward strand.
TTGGCGTTGAACGGGTACGC
>CAKALG010007081.1:0-14735 GCA_916700815.1 Helicolenus hilgendorfi
CAACGGGAGCGTTTCTATTCCCCTCCTCCATCTTTCTCTACCGCTTCCCTTCTCTCTCTCTCCCTCCCGCCACAACAGCACACATGAAACCAGGGCATGCCCCCAGTGAACAGCGGAATAGGCAGCTGCCACCAGTGGGCCTGGAAGGGCCTGACTTAAAAAGAAATTCGGAGAAATAGCTGTAACCCAAAAACAGCCTCAGTGAGCCGCAAGCCTCCATCTCGGTGCCCCTATTTTCCTATTTGAGATGAAGTGATGATAACTGCAGTGAGGGAGGGCAGCGGTTATGGAGCCTGCCAAAAGACAGACAGATCCTTCCCCCAGGTCAGGAACCATGGGGAATGGGCAGGATACTGAATCATGGGGCTACTCAAGGTTCCATTGTCAGTCTTTTTTGATGTCAAAAACACACATTTTCATACACATGTTCTGTGTTTATGCACATACTCTGCATGCACAAGTTTCCTCAAACCCACACACACACACGCATTTGAGGAATAGTATTTCCAGATATCTTAGGTTCCAGTCGGTTGACGTACAGCTGATGTAGCGTAAGGCTTACCGCCTCTGACAGATATAATTCTCTAATTTGTAATCAAATACACACGTGTTCCACATCCTCTGTACATTGTGAAAATGGATGAATATAGAAAACAAACAGCGGTACCTTCTGAAGAAATATACAGGGAATGTATTAAGGAAATAGACATGAGGTAATCTCCACCAGGGGAAGCAAAGTTTCGAAGGTTTAAAAAAAAAAAGAAAAAAAAAAAGAAAAGTGAAACGCATCTCTGCAAGCTCCTTTTTCTCTCCGCGACTTTGTGGGAGGATTATTCACAGCTGTGAAACTAGCATATAGCCATCTGCTTTTCTGTCTTGTTACAGGCAAAAACGATGGACGCCGCTCAGTAACACGGTTGAAGTAGAGGACAATGTTACTGCCTGAAAGCTGGGGAAATATTATAAACCAGGAATACCAAAATGCTAAGTGAAACCAGAGTTATAAGAACGAGAGAGAAAGAGCGGTTGACTACACAGCAATTTTTATACAAGTCTTCTCTGGAAAGAGAAAAAAAACGGACTGAATGACTGCTTTGTTCAAATATCATCCTGCCTCGTAGTCACACAATGACTGCACAATTGCGGTGTACTGAACAGTCGAGGCTCACATGTTGGATTTCATACATGAACCGTGCTGTTCCAGCCGAATAAAAAGGGGTGAAGAGCTATTCTTCCTAATTGTGCACTTCACAAACAGACACTAAGATTGATGAGGAGATAATCCATGTAAGATGTGTCTTGTTGGAAGTCCACCCTCGAACACTTAAACAGAGACACTCCATCAGGATTTGAAGTTGAGAAATAAGGTGAGGTCTAAAGTGAATCAATACTTTGGCTGTGGAGTGGTGGCCACCTGCCAAAGAGACTGGCACATCCAATGTGTCTTCTTCTGGACATCAAGGATGAGTAGTGGGTCCCCTTTAAAGCAGAGGATTCCTCATAGTACATGCCCTCTAAATCTGGGCCACGTTACACTTTCCTTTATTTTTGTACATAAAGAACACTTATTCTTCCGCTGTTCTTCTCTTACCAACCAAACAAACAAAAACATTTGAATTTTCAGTTTGTATTTGTCTCATCCATGACAAAAATACACAAATGTTATTTGTCTAAACTCTGAAACATAAGGTTTTAGAGGTCCCGTTTCATATCATTAGTTCTGAATGACCTCAGAACAATCTTGGGAACTCTCCAGAAAGTCTGAGACAAATAAATCCAGCACGGCGGAAATCGAGATAAGGAAACAGAGAGCGATAGCGAGAGCAGGAGTGTGAGATCTCTAAGCCATGTTAAAGCGGCGGGGTAGGGCACTGTCATGGCTGTGTGTCTGAGAGGGCTTCAGCCTTTGGCTCTCTGTGCATTTTAACACACCATAAATCACTCTCCGAGCACAGCCGCGTATTACGTGAATGATATATTTTATTTACACTATAGAGGAAAACACACATGGTCCTTATTAATCATCTCCCACCTTTAATAATGAGTCAACTTCCACTCATTCATCACCACTTCCAAAGCCATGCCTGCAGAGAAACACAGGAGGGGGAAGAGGAAGGGAAAACAAACAGAGTTGGCTAACAAGGTGGCTGCTTGAGAAAGGATATGTAAAATGCGATTGTCACATTCTTAAGGCATTAGAAGCCAATACTGTAATGTGGTAGAGCGTGGAGATTTTGAGCCCTGGGGATTTTAGCTATTTAGTTTGTCACTCTTTGAGAGTAAAATACCTAGATGACATGAGAACTTTTCTGCTCCCTGACATGTTTATACAAGCTCGCTTCAGCACCATTACTCATTCTCACTTGTCTCTCTTAGAAGTCGCCTCTAATGATCGAGCAGAAGCATAACCGCAGCCCTATGACATGGGTGTCATAGAAATCTGCTACATTTGCCAATGTGGCTGCATTACTGTCAAAGCTCATCAAAATGAGGCATTTAAAACCTCAACATTTCTCCACCCCCTCACCCGCTAGAAAAGATGTGCACTTAACGATAGCTGATTTCCTGTCTTTGTGCTTAAAATAGATTTCGCCTTTGCTATTAGAACTCACGTCAGATACAGTGAAACATTTTGGAGTGATTCCTCGTGTTTGAAATGATTTTGAAAGCAATCCGTCTTAACGGCAGCCTCAGAAAGTTGTTCTCTGCTATGTTAAGAGTCTTTGGAACTATTCCAAATCACACAAGAAGAGGGCAAGAAAGCTGTTGAACACATCTCCACTGGTCTCCGCTGTGGGAAATATAATATGACACCGATATAATAAATGACAGCAGACAACTGTAACTAAATTCTTATATGGAGGAACATAAAGGCTTTGCCATGTGAGCAGCGAGAGAAAAATCAGTGACAACACATAGCTACTGCAGGATTATTGATGTTTAAGGGTTGTTGGCATGCTACGATTTCTGGAAGTAGAAACAGAACCAGACATCAACTAACATCAGTAACAGATAGACAACCTCCTCGAGCTAAAAACAGCTCCTGGTTTGTATAGGGTGCATTCTCCCACAATGTAAATCCACATTTGAAGCAACACAACAAACAGATTGTTTGTGAATGCGTGTGGGTTTTCTTTCCCTCTGACATATGGTGTATGTATCTGTTTATAACCCCCATGTATGCAATACCTTAGGGGTGTAAGACAATATCGATACACATGAGTATCATGATATTATGTTTTGCGATACTGTATTGCTTCATCCACAACACAGATTTTTAATTAACCTCTTAAATATCCAATGGCTCATCCACCTGCTATTCGGTCTTTTGGAGGTTGGAGAGTGAAGGTACTGGCATCAAGGAATCCATTGGTACCAATCATGTCATGCTTGCAAGGAAGCTAAATAACGCTCCAAAGTTACGCTAAATATTGGCGAGGAAAAACTGGCATGGATTTTTTCAATGGGGTCCCTTGACCTCTGACCTCAATATATGTGAATGAAAATGGGTTCTACGGGTCCCCCCTTTACAGACATGCCCACTTTATGATAATCACATGCAGTTTTGGGCAAAAAACACACAGTTTTTTAACATGGTGTGCAAATGTGTTATTTTATCCTATTATGAAATGGTGTCTTTGAATATTTCTGCATACTGGGGTCCCTAAACAGTCTTAGAATTGCATAAATTGGGTAGGACTGGAAAGCTGAGACTCTTGTGGATCCAATGAGTCCAACTGTATTCATGTATGATGATGTTAGTCCATAGTAACCATTCACATAGTGACTTTATTTTTTACTCAGATTTTAGACATACTGTTTGGTGGTGTGTCTTTGTACTATGACAGTTTTTCCTCAAATTAAATTTGAAAAAAATCGCAATATATCGCCTTGCTTACAGTATCACAATATATCACAATATATTGAATGTTATCTCTGTATCATGATACATGTCGTATTGCCAGATTTTTGCCAATACAAAGCCCTACAATACCTGTTACTATTTTACCTATATTTGCCAGTTTCTTATAAACCCTACTGTGATAATCACTAACACTATTGTTTGTCTTATTTAGCTTCTTTGTTTCCATCTGCAGCCAAACATGGAAATATTGTACTGTAAATGTGTAGGCGGTGGCCCTGAAATTGTGTAAATATAAGTAACAAATAATTGAAAAGAGAGAAATAGTTGCCTTTGCATTATTTTGTAGAGTAGTCTGTCAATGGGTAATGGCTTAAATCTTCTCAACACTGAGTCTATGTTTGTGCTTAATGAACCAAGAAAAGGGTCATTACAAAATAGCAATATCAATTTTTTGAGAGTGCTATAGCTATCATAAAGTGAGTGGTAAAGTAATAGAAATAAGATTTAACACTGGGCCCTGCTAATGTGTGCGAAAGAGGTTAACTGCTGTGTTTAGTAACAAGCAAACGCTGCTCCTCCCATTAAAGGTGGCGGCCTCTTTTATTGTCTAGCTTTAGTGAATCGTCACAGCTTGGCACTGGCTATATAGCATCAATAAACAAAATTTTATGAAGTAGCACACAAGCAATAGCAGGTTCAACGATTAAAATGATTGTGTCTATAGTCTTATGATATAAAACCACACACAATTTTGAAAAGAAAGCCATTTTGGAGTATATTTACAGGGATGAAAATGCCAAGTTTAATGATGTGTTGTGGTTACCATCATTTCTTCCTGCATGTTTTTTCCAAAAAAAGTTAATTGCCTCAAGTCAACCCAATTCTGCCGTCCGAAAACTTATCTTTTTGGCTAAATCACCTTCTCACCTCCAAGTGATACTGATTCAATAAATTACTCTTAACAAATTCTTGTTCTCCTCTCCCCTTCTTTTCTGTATTCCCTGACATTTTCACTCCCTTTTCAAACCAATGATATATCGAAATCTATGAGCCCATAATCCTATTAATAAAGCTCTCTTGTCCGTGTTACATTTATTTTCCCCCTAATCTCCTTCTCTTCCACTTTTCTCTGCCCTCTCTCTCTTTCTCCCTCTCTCACACCCGGTATCTCTCTCTATGTCCCTTGGCTGACCCCTGTGAACATTTTCCCCTTGAAAGGCTGGGGAGAAATTCAGATTGATACCAAATATAATGCCCGTTGTGGGTTTCACACGTAACAAGGTGGTTGATGGCATGGTCAAGGGTGGTTTAGGCTGACTGCCAAAACCAGCCATCATCACTTGGTCTGGGAGGTATCCCTGTACTGTGTTGCGTGCTGACAATGTGCCATGCGTTGAAATACAACTGCTTCTGAAGTATTGAAAATGGGGCTGTCAAAGTTAACGCGATAATAACGTGTTAACGCAAATTTATTTAAACGGCACTAATTTCTTTAACGCATTAACGCAACTTACGATTTTTAGGTTGCGGCGGCTCAGTTTTATAGTTAGAGTGAAGATACTGGTATCATATGAAAATAGAAAACAAAGGAGGCTAAATAACGCTCCAAAGTTGCGCTACATTTTGGCGAGGAAAAACTGGCATGGCCATTTTCAAAGGGATCCTTTGACCTCTGACCTCAAGATATGTGAATGAAAATGGGTTCTATGGGTACCCACGAGACTCCCCTTTATAGACATGTCCACTTTATGATAATCACATGCAGTTTGGGGCAAGTCATAGTCAAGTCAGCATACTGACACACTGACAGCTGTTGTTGTCTGTTGGCCTTGAGTTTGCCATGTTATGATTTGAGCATATTTTTTATGCTAAATGCAGTACCTGTGAGGGTTTCTGGACAATATTTGTCATTGATTTGTGTTGTTAATTGATTTCCAACTATAAATATATACATACATTTGCATAAAACAATCACATCTGCCCACTCCAATGTTAATAAGAGTATTAAATATTTGACAAATCTCCCTTTAAAATACATTTTAATGGATAAAAAATGTGTAATTAATCACGATCAAATATTTAAATCGATTGACAGCCCTAAATGAAAGCATAACAAAAGCAGGCAAATGCAGTGATGTAGCTAAAAAGGAAAACAATCTACCAGGTTCCTGTTTCTGAAATCCTGTCTATACCTTGTTTTTGAAAAAATGTAATATATTTTTCTAATTGCTTTAAAAGTCTTAACACCAAATTGCTACGACAATTTGAAGCAGACACGTAAGAACAGTGTTTATCCTGGTGTCCAGCCTGCATCTTTTCTCACGAGATTAAGCATGGCGGTTCCTCACATATATAATCCTTATGAAAATCCTTGTCATGCATGTGCTCCAGTAATGGTTTATGGTGCTGACCATGAGCACCACAGCACTGCCATCCTCATGGGGTGACCAATCCAGTGGGCACAAGGGGATGCTCACCATCTGCAGTCAGACCTACATCCCCCAGTCGGTATTAAATCCATCGGTTCCACAGCCAAATACAAATGATTCAATCCCAAACCGACTCCCAAAGCCTTGCAATTCGTTCTCGCTATCCTCTCCCATTCCTCCCAGCAAACGGAGTGCAGAACAATGGGGGATCTCACCACTGCTTGGATATATCTCCAGCAAGCGTTCCCTACAACATCAAATCAGACTTTGCCTAATGGATAAACTGATTAGACATGCATAAAGAAAGTCGCTTGCGTCACCATTCAGCTTTTGAAATTTCAGGACAGAAAGAAGCACGGTTGTTTTTCATAAAAGGATGGCGTGACAGTTGAAGAGGAGAATGAAGAAGAAAAGGAGCAGGAGATGGATGTTTCAATAATTATTAAGGGTGATATTTTAAAGCAAATCATAACTTAAGGTACAACTGATTCTCTTTCTCACACTATTGCATGATAAGGAAGGAAAAAACTTATTTTATGATTCAATAACTGTTTTTTTTGTGCATATATTGCATTCAAATGTCAGTGGAAACTGGTTGTAAAGATATCAATCACTAAATCAGTACAACAGGGGTTTGAACATGCACGTCATATGAACTGTTGACACAATGTTTAGTTTCATAAAAAGTATCTAAATCAATCAGGTGTTTGTTTTCTCTCATCATATGCAATGAGGGGTAACAGTCCCAGAGGCTGCATCAACCACCCGTGTACGTGCCTTAACCACAGGAACACAGCAACATTTATTTTCATATCTCAAAGACCCGAGGAATTACAATAATTGAAGGAAACATTCTGAGTTGTTAAACTCTCCAGTGGACCCGGGGTTGCAGATGTGTCAGCAGGCGTGCTGGACAATAAAAGTGAAGCAATGACGGAGTAAGTGAAAAGTTTAATGTGGCTCTCACTCGGCTGCATAATGTGTCGTGACCGATGAAACATTTCCCAACGGTTCACACGGCTTTCTGTCAGCGCTGATGTAAAAGCCCTGGAGGCAGGGACCTGGGTCTGCCCTTTAAACTGGCGCCTCACTCTTTCAATTTGGTCCTCACCACGAAGAAGAAGAAAAAAACGCAAGACAGAACAGAGACAGAGAACAAGGGGAGGATAGAACAAATATAAAAATGGATTCCTAAGTTTAGTTGTCATGATAAATGAGGATCAGGGGGTGAAATGAGCAAAAAAGTATGTTAAAACACTACATCATAGTAATCTAAATTCAGATAATTTATTGTCTGTTAGTATAAACAAACTGTGTGGGCTGCTTGATAGAAATTTAATAAACAAATACATGAAAAATTACACTACTTTAAGTAGTCTAAAAATAATAAAATTAGATATACAGCTGAGAAAATGGGAACTATTTCACATTTAATAGGGATAATAGCATGCTTTGAAATACATGTTTTAATATGTAAATATAATGAAGAGTGTCCAAGTGATTTCTTCTGCTCATGATCATGACATACATAGGACATATGTGGTCCATATATTTCAAACTTTGTTTTTGTGTGACAGTCTTTACCACCTGTTCAATATATATCAAATGAAAAACTAATTTCAGGATATTAGTACATTGGCTCCATTGCACATAATTGACTCATTGTTATATTCATGAAAAGTGAACGGACGTCGCAGCCACAAAGGAGGATAGAGACGCTTTACATGAAAATCTAATAGGCAATTTACATTTAAATTTCTACTGTCTCTGTTATGGGTGGATTTAAAAGAGCAAGGGCCTGCTTTTAATGCCTCCACGCCGCCTCCGTACCACCTCTTCATCTCCTCCCCTTCTACAGCACCCCTTTTCAACCCCCTGTGTCTCCCACGAGGGCTTTCATCCTCACCTTTAAGGGTACCCAATCAACCGCGGGCTCGGCACAGAGGCAACCTGAACCCCAAACAAAGGACGTTCATTAAAATATCTCCAGCAGAAAGGGGTTCAAACTACTACATTAGCCTCTCTGCTAACACACGGAAGAGATCAAACCAACAGAGAGAGGTAGGTGCCTTATTCTGAAAAACCTGAGACCTCCAGCAAGGAGACTGTCAAGGCTCACAGGGCCTCTGCGGTCAGCGGCTAGACGGACTGGTCTTCTGGGTCAGAACGCTAATGAAGGTGTTAGGTAAATTGGCTGAGCATCTGTTCAGAACAATGAGTGGGTGGCCAGATGTGGCCTTTGATGGTTTGCCTGTGTCACAGTCCAATCAAACAAGTCCCAGTCCCCTTTATTAATATGACCGCTAATGATAGCAGCTCACCTCAGCCTGTAGCCTTTCAAATGAACACTGGGGTATCGCTCAGTACCAGCATGTTGAAAGGCCAGTGAGCAGCGTAAAGGTATGGCTGTCAGTTGCATGAAAAAAATCTGTCATCATATAAGATGATGAGATGTCAAGGTGTCAAAAATAGTTGTATCAGATGACAGTGAGGCTAACTAGCTTGTCCAAACACTAGAGTTTTAACAGCGAGTTCATGTTAAGGTCAACAGAAGTACATTTATTTCTTTGCTATATTGTAAAGCATCTTTTTGGATACATGAAAGCGCTATAATACAATGTAACTTCCGTGATCTTTAACAATGGTAATTGTTTCAAATATTTCTCAAAGGTTGTTTCATCACACATTGACTGATCTGCTAAACAGCTGTTAATCCTGAGGAAAGAGGCACTGCTTTTCTCAAATAATGCAAATGATCAAGGATTAGCAAATCACTTTAATGCTACAACAATAGTTCTCATATTGCTACGGATTAATTTCTTCCTCTGTGGACCGAGAGTCGAGGGTGAAAAGCTACAGCTCCATAAAAAAGCCAACTTTACTGCATATAGAATTATACACCTTATGTGCATCATAAATGGTGGGTAATTCATCCATAGAAGTAATAAACCATGGAATATGGATGGCATATATTCTACCTAACAATATACTTCAGCTGGGAGGAAGTAAATATGGTGGCGTGATTTACAGTACAAAGTACACTCATAAATTATCGGAATATTTAACGAGTTAAACATCGCACGGTGTGCTGCACCGCAGCTATAGTGCTCTGTGGTTGTCATTTGAAAGGATAATAGTGACTATGGTATGGCGTTATGAACGCCTGAAGCCTCGTGGACATGCTCTGCCACGTGGAGACACTGCGCACTGTATCATCCCCGTTCTTAATAAAAGGCGATGGCGCCTTCTGAGCATAAGGAAAGTTATGGAAAATATCTCTCACCCAAGGACACAGCGCCAGATGTGCTAAGACTTATGGGAGCAATCATAGGTGGCCAAGGCTCTGGTGTGGGCCTTATTAAGTTAGGCTGCAACCCAGCACCTTCAACTTATTAAGCTGTCAAGAGTTGCAATGATTAAAACCAAAGAAAGGTCAGTCGCAGACCTTCGGCATTGTGCAGACCCTGATATTTGCTTTTAGGCCCCAGACCTAATGAAGACGTTTTACTTGATACATGCAAGGAAGGACTAAAATAAATAGTTCTTTTGTGGCACCTTTTTTTCAAGTCCCCTTATTCATCCTAGATGGCTTGTAAAAACGTCCAATGGTAGTATTTCCCCACGACTCCATCACTCTCCTCTTCTTCCTCCTTTTTCTACCCTCACAGACTCCTTTGAAATTAATTTAATCCATGACAAAGAGGCAGATAAATAGGGAGAGATAGAGAGTAAAAGAAGAAGAGAATAAGTGAGGAAATCAGAACCATGGGTAACTGTGTGCTGTTTTGCACTATCCTAGTCTCTCTATTCAGCAGTTTTGCATAATATCAGCATGTGTGGGGATCAAAGGGAGTAGGTTAATGGGAAAGGGGCTTGGGGATAATTACAGGGAGGGGACAGGTCGGGGAGCGGCGGGTCCAGGTGGGGCCAGCCCTGCTAATATGCCCACGTTATGCTGACAGCAGGATTCCGACGTCTGCTGTCGGAGATTAAAAAAAGGAAGGAGGAATAAGAAAAAAAAAAAAAAACAATCTTGGGGAGTTTATTGAGAGCTGTCATGGGCGTCCCTCAGATGCTAGGCGACGGTGGTCGCTCAAATATTTATTCTCTTGTCGTAGCTGATGATGCCATCCAGAGAGGGGGAAACTGGCAGATGCTGGGGGAAGGTATGGTGGAGTGGCAGGGTCCAGTAGTGGGGTAGGGTTCAGGGATTGCAGCCCCTGGGCGGAGAATCAATCACGGTGGAGCGAGGTGGGGTGATAGTATGTGGTGGGGATGGGGATACGGGAATGATGTCCTCTTCAACGGGCGCCACTCAGTCACACTATTTCAATTTTAGTCCTCGTGGAGAGATTCGGTGTGTCAGCTGTGTCATTCTCATCTCTTCCACGTGTGGACATCTCCCTGTCTCTTTCTATATACAGTACCCACGGCTGCAACGGTTATATCCACCTGCCCGAGTAGATATAAATGTGACCGTGCCAGCGGCCAAACTATTAATGTAGAGGCCTAATTCTGACATGCCTTTGACACCCTGTGAAATCTGTATCATTAGCAGGGATACAGGGATGAGGCTATGAATGATGGAGAGAGGGCAGTGGGAGAGAAATAAATGAAAAGGGACGATAGGGCAGAAAAAGTGAATCTGTTGGAGTTCAAAGCATGCCCCTGACTTCAGAGGGGGGAAAGAGAGGGGGAGGGAATGAGAGAGCGAGATCTGTCTGTTTAGGTAGCGCTCTTCAGGACAACCTGCGAGAGGCAAATTGTAAATGACATATGTAAAACCGAAGGGTCAGATAAAGTTCTGTTTGGTCTCGGAGGGGTTAAAGGAAGCCAGTTAGCTAATTGACGCTGCAAAGATGATGAAGGTTTAGTGTGTTAGAGCACCAACATTGGTGGGATGTTTTATTTCACAGAGGAGATATGTTATTCCACAAGAACAAGTCGGGTTTAATGAGGGCTGTATTATTGTGTGAAGTGCTGCAGAGTCGTGCAGGGTTCATTAGCACCTATTGAAACCTTAAAAACAAACGTTCTTGCTACTTACTCATGGATACGTTTATTAATACTTAATGCGGCAGTAGGCAGAATGTTTTGGCATCATTGGGAAAACCATAATAACCTTTCAGCATATTGCAATTCAAGTGCTCTGAGAGATAACTAGACTTCTGCACCTCCTCATGGCTCTGTTTTCAGGCCTTAAAAAACCTTTGACCAATCACAGGTCATTTCAGAGAGAGTTTGAAAAACACAGAAAATTTGCCCCAGCTGGTGGGCGGTGCTTGGTATTTCCTCAACTGATCTCAACTTTTTAAAATCATATTTACTCCAATTCTACCTAACGCTGCTTTAACATGGTGAAAGATACGGTAAAAAGACATTACAGTTAAGTGCCCTATTATTGAAGAGACAATTCATGTTTCGTTTCAAATTACAATGTTCAAATGATCAGATTTTGAAGCTTGTTTTTACATGTTTAAAGTCTTCTCGACTTTACCACCAATGTGAAAAAAACTCCAAGGACATTCTAGTGACACAAGGCTAACGGCAGAGCCACAGGTCCGAGATCAGCCTTTCCTACAGATACCGTAACCATGGCCGTAATTACCTCAATGACAGACCTAGCCTCAGATCTGCTCCTGGGACCGACATCCTGATCTATTCCTACCATGACTGCTGGCAAAAGTATGTTTCAAACCTGCCCACCTGTCCGAGCTGTAGGCCCCCCCGACGGTTTTAGTCATGTCAGTCAGTCTAAACTCATTACCATATGTCCTCTAAACCTGAGACATCAGAGTGTGATGACTGTCTCAGTCGAACCAGAAGACTGGAGGCTAAATGAGAGCTGTCTGCATTAGAAAAACATGTTCCAACCTCTTGTCTCTCCGATGCCCTCCGTGGAATCCATGCCCTAAATAGTGATGTTTTACCCGGGGCCTCGTCCTCCCTCATCTACCACCGTACCGGTATCCCAACAGGCAAAAGAAAGTGTTTAAAATACCTAGGTGAGGAGGGTGATCATGTAGACTTTGCCAATGAGGAAAACAAGTCCAAATCAGAGATTTAAAATGCAGACAATGAGCATACACGTATGCACAGACAGAAACTTGTCGACACAGTTTAAAGAGGATCCTTACAAAACTGAATGTTTAGCTGTTCTTGCTCGGAGCTTACAGTATGCTGACTGTGCACTGATTCAATTCAAAGATTTCTGGCAGGGAAAAAAGACTTATACAGCCTGTAGCTATCCCAACAGGAGCAGTAAGTGAATAACAATGTGCTACTGAGAGCCTCTTTAGCATCACATCTATACTGCTGGCTAGCATTGTGTTTGGCTGCCTTCTCTCCCGCGTCGCGGCAGTACACTGCTCCTAAGGAAAGAAAAAAAAACTCTTATCTGTCTATCTTTGTGATCAGTTACATGCTCATTATGTTGGATCCATCAACATTTTGAAAAGCTTGAACACTCTCTTTTTTTCCCCCTAATAGTTCCCAGGATACACTCAACTGCAGTTGAAAGCTCCAGTTACCTGAAACAAATTGCCTCAAGAAATCTGAACCGCCGCTAGTCTGCAAACGTAAAGAGAGAGACATACAAGAGCTTCAAAACATTAAAGCGCACAATACTCCTGTGTTTTCAGTCTTTTTTGAATTGTCCGCTTAAAAAAAAAGAAGAAATAAATAAAGAATAAAAAAAGGAACCTTGTAGTCTGTGTGTGCATTCACGTAGAGTTTGCGCTTTGGGCAAAACGTTGTGTTTCACCACATCCCCCCTTCCCCTTCCCCTCCCCACATTCCCGCGGTATAAAAAGAGCTTTGACACAGCGGTGAGATAGAGTTTCACAGTGTGTTTGAGTGAATGTAATATGTTAAGATGTTACCAACATGGTTTCCATTACAGTAGAATAACAGATTCACATTTTGTAGAGATAAGCACTGAGGGGGCGTTCGGAGCATAGCCTGCTGTGACATATACTGAGTATTTATGTCGACTGATGATGGGGGACAAAGAAAAAAAATCAACACGGGTAAGCAAGGCCTCGCATATGATATATGAGGGAGCCAGAAATAAAGTATTGACAGAAAAAAGAAGAGCTTTTTTCGTGCATATACGTTAGCACAAAAGAACCACTGAATGGACTAAATCCCATTTTTGAATCCTGAGGCAACAACAAAACACACAAACACAAGCAGACCACCCTGCTATGCCATACCAATGTGATAAATGTATCTTTACTGCTTCTCTCTCTCTCTATCTGTGTTTCTCTCTCTGGCCCTTTGGCCTGTGCCATTTGAGGGCTTATCGAAGGCTGTGAAGCCCAGGTTGGGTTTGGCTGCAGACTGCTCCCCACTGGGATAAGAAGATGGAGGGCCTCTGCCAAGACCACTGCTTACATCGACCCAGAGCGCCTGTGCACACAAAGATGTCTCAATCAGAGAGACACCAACACACACACAGAAACGCACGCTTTCTTTAACATGCAAAAATGAGATCCAAATAATAAGTCTGGCAGAAGATGATCAAAACCAACATTCAAGGTCGGGGGATGTCTTCAGGTAACAATGTGAAACTACTCCGTTTTTTAACAACTGTGTGTGCCAAGTCCTGTCCATTTTGGCTGTGTGGCCTTGAGCATTTGTCAGGAAACTGAAAATCTATCATCGTCTTTTTCCAAGAATATATCTTTTGTGGAGCATCAAATTCAGTTGGTCGAACCATATTCTCCAAGGTTGTTACGAAAGTTTGGCAGATGTATCCTCTACTGGGGAGAATAGCATAGCAGTGCAAAACAGATGAGAACAATAAAACACAGAGGATGAAAATGCAGCGCAGTCTGTAAGTATTTGGACAGTGACACATGTTCTGTTGTTTTGGCTTGGTGCTCTAGCGCATTGGTTTTTGAAATGAAGCAATGAGTTTGAGGTTGAAGCGCTGACTTTCAGCTTTAATTTGAGGATGTTTGCATTGACATCAGATGGACCATGTGGGAATCAATGACGGTCTAAAATCTAGGAGAGACAGAAAAGTTGGCGATCTAACCGCACTGTCATTGTTTCATGTCAAATCCAATAAGTTGGAGGACAAAGTCAAAACAACCAACAAATATGTTGCTGTCCAAATAAGGGACTGTACTGTATAGTCACTGAAAACCTTCAGTTGATGTAAATTAAATAAAAAACAAAAAAAATAAAAAAATCTCAGAGTTCATCATGAGTTCAGCAGCTAGCAGAAAGATAGAGGGATAAAAATAAAGATCCATTTCTTTTTCTCTCCCCCTTTCTTTCCCCACACCTTCCTCCCTTCCTGACTCCTCTCATTCTCTTCCACAACATCCCATGAACTTCCTTGCTACTAGGTATTGCTAAAATGATTAGCTGCCAGCATCAGCCCCCTGGCCAAATCAGCTTTGAACTGGTCAGGGCAGACTTATCACATGACG
>CAKALG010007083.1:0-14146 GCA_916700815.1 Helicolenus hilgendorfi
GGTGGATCTATTAGCAGAAATGGAATAAATATTCATAACTATGTTTTTGTGTGTAATCATCTGAAACTAAGAATTGTTGTGTTTTCCTTAGCTTAGAATGAGCCCTTCATATCTACATAGGGAGCAGGTCCTCTCCACAGAGTCAGCCATGTTTCTACAGTAGCACAGAACGGAAAAACCAAACACTGGCTCTTCGACACGTTTCTGAAACTGCGGTAACATGAGCCGCAGGGTGTTAAACTGTGGTATCGCTAGCCGCCGTCTGACTTCCGTTACTCCTAAAGTAGTGTTATTATGGTATGGACGGAGAGGCAAATGGCGTTACCATGGTTGTGCACTCGGCGGCTCACGTTACCACTTGGAAAGGGAGGAGTGAGTGGGGGTATTTCAATTGGTTGCAATCTGCAACCACACCACTAGATGCCACCAAATCCTACACACTGTCCCTTTAAGAATCTGTATGTATTGCACCTGATCTCGTGATCCTCACGCCCAGATCTAACAGTATACAGCATTACATTTTTCGTTTTACCACAACTGAAAGCCCTGAAATGGCCCGGATTTTTAATGTCGTTCCAACATGAACATCTGTATTCTTTCACCTGCATTTACAGCGATGCAAAATGACCACATGGCAAGTACATGAGCTAGGTGGACAATGATGACAAACAACATTTCTCTCCTCTCTATTGATGAGAAGACAGGAGGGTTGGAGCCGTTTCTCAGCGCAGAGCCCAAAGATCCCAAAAATGACATGCCACGATGGCTCAGTGTCACCCTTCGTGTGACTATTTTTAACACAGCATGGCAAGCAGTGAGAAACATTGTAGAGATCTCCTCCTGCTGCCATCAGCATTCAAAAAAGGGAGGAAAAAAGCTTGCCACTGTGGCAACTAATCTGTCTTATTGTCAGTGTGAACACATCAGTACACACTGATAAACATGCAGTGACAGCTATCAAGAGATGTCTGAATATCTGCACTATTTCTCCTTTAAAAAAAATAAATATCTCTCATTGCCCCACAGCCTATGTCCTTACATACACTATATATAGTGAAAGTCCTCTGGCTTCAATCATTATAAAATTAATTCAAAAAGGTGCCATAACAGGTGACAGGAATCCTTTGTTCTCCCAGCCTGCAGACGAATCACACAGCCTACAGTAAGCCATTGTTATATGAGCTGGAAGCTCGAACAAAATGCACTGAGTAACATCAAGGCTGGGGATATACCTGGCTTTTTTCTCTTTCACAAGGCTCCGCTTCAACGTATGCAAGTATGAAATAGGCTGTGGCGTGTACACACAAGTGCAAATAAATAATACACTTCTGGAGGGAAGGTTATCATGAATAGAGCAACTACAGTTGTTGGGTCTGCCATGATGGGTCTTGCGGTGAAAAGTGCATCCCCCACAAGACCCTGTGACATGGACAACTGCTGAAGGGCTGTCCCCAACAATCACATCTTCCTGCAAAAGGTCCGGGCTAGGGAACTGAATAACACGAGGGGCAACAGCGTAAAAATAATTACCAAGCCTGTGGAGATTCCCCACTAAATATAGTAGCCATGAATGATGAAAATCATCACGGCTTCAGATAGGAATGCAATACAAATACAACACATATCCAAATCTGATTTATTTTTAATGCGTTATTGCTAGGGCTTCCCACTCTTAGTCAATAAGTCGAGTAATCAGTCGTTTTGGTCTTAGTCGACTAAGATATCTTTAGATGATTAGTTGTTTTTTATGCTTTTTTTTCATGCTGAATGACTTGGCCAATAACAAAACTCCAACACTGAGCTTACCAATTGTGTAACTTCATCACTCAGTCAGTCACGCATTTGCATTCCTCTGCGGTCCAGCCAAACATTACTCAAAAAAATTAATCGATTATCAAAATAGTTAATTTTATAGTTGACAACTATTAGATTAATCGTTGCAACTCTAAAATCAACTCGTCATTAGTCAACAAAATCATATGAGTGTTAGTCGACTAAGAATTTCCTTAGTCCAGGACAGCCCTAGTTGTCTCACACAGTGTCTGTTCTCCATTCAGGCAACGGCCTCCTCTTCATTAGAAACATCATTTTCAAGCTCCTTAAACAACCAGTGCTTTGGATAACTAGTCAAAAAACTATCTGTACAGCCTCCTGTGGGCCAGACTCGCTATCTTCATTTCTCTCACACTATCTTCTTAACATCCACCCCCAACACACACATCCTGTATATCCCCCCCATATAACCTACCCCCCTGTGTTTGCCCGTGGACACTTATCATCGATGCACACAACATCTTTTCCTGCATCCCCATCGATCCCGTTATTGAAACAAGCCTCATTTGCAGTCTCCTTCTTGACATTTTTTCCTCTCCTGTCTCTTTCTTTTCCAAACTCTGACAGGCTGTGCAGATTTTGGCAGTTTGCTGTTCTCCCCTAATCCTTCGCCAGACTTTCCTCCTTCACAAATATACAAGGATTTCAGAGGAAATGCAGTCAGACATCAGATGGCCACAAAGACATTCCAGCTTGTGATATACATTTTTTAAAATTGTAAGTCAGCTACTTCACTTGCGGTTACTGAGGTGAGATTTAAATGATGTCGGATAACAAGGTGTCCTGATATTGAAAAATAATGGAAAAGCCAAGCCCGTTATATTCTGTATTTTGACACATTGGAGTACTACTGTATGTATTATAGCTCAAGAAACAAGAAAGAACCCAAAAATCTTTTTTGAAACGTCCCAATATTCAATATTAATAGGTGTAAATCACAAGTTTCATCACAATACGATATTATATTGATTCTTTGGACAACGGTACGATATTTGCTGATATCACAAAGTTTGCCACAATAGCATTTTGATTTGATTCAATTCAGGGGACTGCGATTGATATGAGACTATATCATATGACTATTTAACACAATCAGTTACATTTAAATCAACTCACAAAAAGCAACTAAAATATGATTTGACAATTTTATTATGGCGTTCTTCCAGACATTTAAAATGTGAAAAACAATCTATTGTTTTTAATAAATAGAAGAAATATAAAGTGGAAATTTCAAAATAACGGCGAACCTTCAAGATGATGATGATATGTATCGATATCATTACTCTGCATCGATGATATTGAATCATTGATCATTGAAGCAATATATCGATCCAGATCGATTTATAATTACACCCCAAAATATTGGTAGTGTCTAGAAAGGAATCGTGAAATAGGGGAAACTCTTGCGAGATGGTTACGGTTAAGCACTGATCTCGAATAATTAAGGTTAGGATTAGTCGTCGGGCAGCAAGTTTTTGCAAGTTTTTGCAGATCTCAGATCAGATTTCGCAATTTGCAGGTTACCTTCTTGACACGACCATAAATATTAATTTGACATTTGACAGCCAGTACTTCCGAGGCTATGGTAAAGTGCAGGGGTAACGCAGTGGTTCCCAACATGGTCAGGACACCCACCACCAGACGACGGTACTACAACTTTCGTGTCCGTTATGTGATGCCATTGGGCCCAAAAATATTTTCTAAATCAACTTCCCAGTGCGAACACTTGAATAGCCCAACAAAATTTGTAAAATACACTAATAGCTGAATCCAGAGTTATTTGTCTTCCTTCGTTCATGTGAATGAGACCCAGACCGCAGCTGGACCGAGAGCTGGGAGGCGGAGTTAAAGGAAATGCTACAGCACCTGCTCTGTGGGCCCAATGGATGCGGAAGAACGCTGGATGATCTGGGTACTTTATCACTCAGCAGTCGAGCCATTTTGGCATCATGGGCCACTGAGCAACTTTCATAGGAATGAATGGGAGCCCGCCTCCAACGCTGCCTCCTGTTCTCTTTATACATCCATGACTCCCACAAGGGGCCACAAGACAAATCTAAAAGGGTCACGCGATGATTAACCGGATGGGAATGTAACAGTAAATGTTCAGCTCCTGTTCAGTTTCTCAGAAAATAAATGCTACAGCTTCTCAAGAACCAAGCAGAGTTCAGAGATTTGTTTACAACTGACCTCTGGAGCAGCTCTGAAGTCTCCTGCTTCTCCCTGACCAAAGTCTGGAGGCTGAAACGGGTTATTTCAGTTATTTAATACTTGTGTCACAGCAGGCTGTGACACAAGTAGTAAAATAACGTCACTCCATACGTAAGAAGATCCCACTGATACAATGAAATTAAAGAAGCCGTAAAAGTGTTATTCAGATCAATTCATTATATCAATTAATTTAGTAGTAGATAGTCGCAACGGATATGTTAATTATAGTACACATATGATAATATTGTGTAAATAATTCAGCACCTCTTAAATAATTTTATATGGTCAGTTATGGTTACAGACTCTCTCTCCACCCCCCTACACTCATATTTTTAGTGTATTTTATGCCAAAAAAAGAGACAAATTGTCGAGGGAACCCAGGCCGATGCTAACTTCCTGGTTGGCCTACAAAAATACGTCATCCCTGCACCACTCTATTAAATTAATCGCCAACTATTTTGATAATCGATTAAACAGTTTGAGTAATTTTTTAAGAGAAAAAAAAATAAAAATTTTCTGATTCTAGCTTCTTAAATGTGAATATTTTCTGGTTTCTTTACTCCTCTATATGACAGCAAACTGAATATCTTTGAGTTGTGGACAAAACAGGAGCGAGTTTGAGGACGTCGTCTTGGGCTTTGGGAAACAATGATCGCAATTTTTCTGACATTTCAAAGACCAAACAACTAATTGATTAATTGAGAAAATAATCGACAGATTGATCAACAATGAAAATAACTGTTAGTTGCAGCCCTACTTTTAACTCTGCTTTCAGTCTCCTCCAACTCTTGAGGGAAATCTCTGGCTCTCTAGCTGTTAAATGCTCTGCTGTGTTAAGTTGCTAAACAATGAGCTGAACGACGCTATAAAGCTCTGCAGAGTCGTGGGGAACTGCAGAGTCAGGTAACAATCGTCTGTGTGTTCATCACTACGAGCAAAACCTTTTACAATGAAGTAGTAATGTGATCCATAATATTGATTATAGCTTCTTTAAAGACATGGTTGCACGATGATAAAACATATTTGGATATTGTGCATAAGCAGAACAAAAAGAAAGATAGTGTGTAGCAGAAGAATAACATTCAAAGGTAAAATCTCTCCCTTATTTGTAATCTTAAACTACAGCACCATGGATTCCCTAAGAGAAGGGGTATTGGAGAAAGCACTAATCTGCAAGCTGACACACATTGTCTAACATCCATAAGTCCTACTGCCAAGTCAACCAAGATACTTCCTCTGAGGATAAAAGAGGGTTTTTTTGTTGCACAAACTCCACAGTTGAGATCCCGCAGACTCAGAGCAGCAGTGTCCTCCCTTTTCCTCTTCCTCCTTGCCTTCACTCTAATCCAGAAAATGCATATTCAGCCAGAGGAAACAAAAGGGCAGAAGAAGAGAGACGAAGAGAGTGAGCGTAAGAGAGAGAGAGAGAGAATGAGCGGGTCCTGCATCTCAAGCCCTCCAGAGATCAATTGTACAAACTTCTCCATGAGTGCTCTCCCTTGCCCCTGTACTCTCTGAACTAGCCAAATCAATGCCCAGGCATGTGTGTGTTTGTGTGTGTGTGCATGTGCATGTTATTTAGACAGGAAAGGGAGCAAGGGAGGACAACTCCAACGGTGGAAGAGAAGGAGAGAGAGAGAGAGAGAGAGAACGGAAGGAAAAAGAGAAGCAGCAGTAAACGATAAGAAATTCCTCAGATCAGATATTCTTAAATGTCACCGAGCTGAAGTGTCTCTCGATGGTGTTGTGTGGAATATAAAGGCATCTCGGCAGCGGGGAAGGCTCTCGTTGCATTCGGCGCTGTGTTTCACACTGGGTATTACTCCTGAACATGCCACAAAAAAGAAATCCCATCATGTGTCCTCTAGTTCCAATGATTACGTCCTAGTTATGGCTTTTATTTGCAAAACCAAACCCAGACACTGGAAACATGAACGCCATCAAGTTCCTGCATGGAGCCTCAACCAGCATTTACATTTCAACACATCCATCACATACCTCTCACAACTGTATTGTTACTGTAACATTCCCACTCACTTGTAACACTATCATCTTCAGTGATATATGTCTTATGAGTCAGTAATGATGATGGGACTATTTATTTCTGCTGTGTCTCTCAAAAGGAGGCTGCAACTCCTAAATGCATGCTTTTGTAGGTTTTTAGTCTTTGATTAAACACTGCTAGAGAAAGAACATGCAAGATGTATATGTTGCATACCCTTCTTTGTGATTTTTACAACTTTTTTCACTGAAGAGAGCAGACGATGGAGCAGAGTGTCTCCATTATTAAGGCCCCTCACACTGGGTCTTAGTGGGAGATTTTGGCTTCACGCCTTCCTGCCACGGTTTCAGTAAATCGGCTTTCTGTGGCCATGACAGTCATTAGCCTTGCCCCTGGCAGTAATCCTCTAGTTTCTGTCTCTAATGGAAGCAGGAAGGGTTAGTAGCATTCACTCCGTTACTGCTTCTGCTGCTGGGCCCCATAGGGGACCTACAGGCTGCACAAAGCCAAAGCCTGATGCACCTCCAGCTACACGCTACAAACAAACACCTCAAAACACCACAGGCCTCTCTCACACTTGACACAAGTAGTTGTTAACACAAGTTCTGGACAAAGATACCGATGGACAGTGGGGGAAGAACTGTACTTAGGTAAAAATATTGTACTTTTTACTGTACTACATTTATTTCACAGATATAGTTACTACTTTGTACGTTACAGACCAAAGGGTTAGTTCAAGTGTTTTGAAGTGGAGTTGTCTGAGGTACTTATCCATAGTGTATTACCTACAGATGGCAGTCGGCACATCCCCAGCTTATAGAAACAGGCACCATGCTGGTACTCCTGTCTGTTTCTCCAAACTGGGGGTGTGCCGACGGCAATCTACTGTAGGTAATACACTGACAAGGACCTCAGACAACCCCACTTCAAAACACCCAAACTATCCCTTTAAGATTCAACATGAAAACACACACAATAAGTTTATTAAATACAATGCATTAGGGCTGCTCGATTATGGCAAAAATCCTAATCGCGATTATTTTGGTCAATATTGAGATCATGTTTAACACGATTACACATTAAAAAGACACCCACAATTACCGCTTATCGCCATAGATGCCGCCAAAGAGAACGAAACATAGATCTTCGAGATTGTAACTCTAAGTAAAGAATCTGACTACTTCTTCCCCCACTGCCTTTTGGAAACTAATGAGGAGTCCATTAAATACACTCCACGTCTCAAATGTGTCTGCGGTGTATCTGCTGGATGGCAATTGTTCATGTTCATAACCATCGGTGGACATCTTGGAAAACCCACAGAAAAAAAGTGACAAATGTAGAGCACCTCTAGGTGACAAATGGAAACCAGCCCCAAAAAATATATCATTTTTTACAGTGTAAGCAGTAAAGTGACAACAACTGAGAAAAATTACTGGTCCAAGAAAGTGCTGATGCCGCCCATGCTGTAACATTAGAGGCACAACTTTTAAAATTAAGAAATAGTTCGACCTCAAGTTAGAACGTAAGGAATGTTGACAAGGACTCAAAACAGGTTCACTAACTGTTGTTTATGAGCTATAGATGGACGGCCGAGCACATCGTCAACATCAGAGTCAGACACTGATTTAATTTGAGCAGCATATCCATCAGACCTAAGGCTATATACTGATGGTGTTGATTTGAATTGTAGCACATGACAGGACCTTTCTTGTCTGCAGTGTCCAAGCAAGTCCACCAGCTGCCCATGAAACCTAAAGAGCACTCGGTGACAGAGTGAAAATCACATGCAAGAGAGGGGTCTAAGAGAGGGTCAGGGCTGTCATCAGCCATGTGATCGTCATCTCTATCGCCTAAATATATGTAAACCTGCCAGCTGGGAGAGCCGGAAGGCCCTGAAAATGTACTTTCTCTATCAACTTCTTACTATAAGTAATGAGAACCGACATGAACACACTAACTAGCAGAACACTTTCTATGATATCCATCTTTATAATGCATTATAAACATACTCATCATGTGTTATAATCTGCTTAAAGCACTGTATACTTATAGTTATAAGCACTCAGAAATATTCATAATGCTTTATAACAACAATCATAACACATTATAAAGCATTTTACAATGACTTATAAGGTCAAGTCTCATAATACTTCATAATTGCTGGTCAATTGCAAGGATCATAGTGTATTATAATTTCCATAGTTGTAATATTTAGTAATCGTTTTTATAATGCATTATAATCACTGTTATAATGCATTATAATGAGAATATAAGTTACTCTAAGTGGTCTTTGTTTGCTTCCAGTAAATTGAAAAAAATATCAATAAATAACATACAATGTTGTAAAATTAATTTTCACTTTATTTCTAGCAAACAATGACCACTTGGAGTAACTTAAAATCTCATTATAATACATTGTACCAGTTATTATAATGTATCACAACTATGGGAATTAAAATACATTATGATCCTTGAAAAAACAAGTCAGTGAGTTAAGTATTATGATACTTGACCTTATAAGTCATTACAAAATGTTTATGAGTATTGTTATAAAGCATTAAGAATATTTACAAGTGCTTATAACTATAATTATGTAATTATATAGTGCTATAAGTATGTTTATAATGCATGGGGCTCAGCTGGGAAAAGGTGATGTCACATACCTCCTGCACCAATCAGGATTTAGCAACATTTGAATGAAAATGTGATGACTGTTGATGGTTCGTGACTGTCAATCAAATCTGATCAAACCACACCCGCACAGTCCTGATGCGTTTTTGAGTGTTATACGCTTAACAAATAATACCTAAGGATGATTTTTAACTTTGACTGTTGCTTATTGACATATCATCACCTTTAAGTTGATATAGTGAACTTGTTAGCATTTGGTTGCTTACATTCAGGAGTTACGGAGCACTATTAGCATTAATTTCTGGTCACCTGGAGAATGTACGTCCAATATTTTAGCTCTGTTTTTGGTCTCTACCACCTGCAAGCACATTGTCACATTGTCATTTAATACATTGTTATTGTGAAAATATTGATTATAGCTGCTTTCATGCTATTGAGAAATACGTAAGATTTTAAGCCATGTTTTCTGGAGCATTACTTTCCATTCAGTCAGTGGAAAAATGACCAATGTGCCTTCTACTGTATCTCCAGATTTATTCTTATCAAGTCGCATGATGCCGTGTTGTTCTGCAGCAGTACATTGTGGCATCTGCCTGCTCAACAGGAATCCACGTTGAGGCGGTGTCACAGATGAATGCATGTTTATAATAAGCACCTAAAAGAGACTCAAAGAGTGCGTTTTAATGTAAAGGTGTACTGTCATATGCGGTCTTTTGACTATTTTTGATATGTGTCTGTTCCACAGCAGAATATGTGAACTTGATATATTACGGTGCCACCTTCATAATACCATCCACCCCGTTTGGGAGTGTGTGTGGCTGACAGGTGGCTGTGATATGCAGCCCACTCACACACATTTCTCTCTGGACTGTCCAGGAAGAGATGAGCAGACAGCACCAGGACATTTTGCAGGATTTTTACAGAGATCCTGACAAATTTCAGAAACAGTAAATCACATCATGAGTGATTCTTTGCTGTGATTCTCAGCCCCTAAAGAGTCAGTTCCTCTCTGCTCAAGGCCGCTCAACATAACAGCATACTGTACGCAACACTGACAGCTTTGAATGCATGCTCTTGGGCCTTTATATCACAACGTACCTCCTGAATCAGTTAAACACGTGTATCTAAGAGATCAGCAAAGTAAGGCAAACATGATAATTCAGAAATTCAACTGAGTCATTTTTGCTTTTTAATGCTCAATTTAAAAGGGCAAAAAGGTACCATGTGCAAATGTTTTCATTCCATGTTGACTTTTCAAAGTGGAAAGAAAGTCAACTAGGGTTGGGCACCAAAACCCAATGCCAACATGGTATTTATCGAACCGAATGGCAACGCAGATTTCGGACGTTACAGGTAACAGAAGCGTTACCACACGTCACGTGCCATCACTAGTTAACACTGCACTCGCTCGCAGTGGCAGCAGGTAGCGTACCGTTAACTCGTAGCTAGATTAAAGTTTAAACACAGTTAAAATGCCTAAAGCTAAGCGGTCTAAAGAGTGGCTGTGTTTCACTCAAAAGAACTCCAACACCATGCACGACGGCAGCCATTCCTCAGGTTAGTAATGTAACGTTGACTGAAAATCTTGCATTTATGAAGCACTAATTAGAGCTGTACCGAATAATTCGAAGCTTCAAAGCTTTATTCATTCAATATAAAAGTTGTTCTTTAATGTCGCAAACCATCGTTTTGTGCTTTATTGTTTTAAAAGTATCATTTTAGCACCGGTATCAGGAAAAAACAAAACAATACCCACCCTAAAGACAACACAAGCTGTGCTATTTATAGGCTACTTAAGGCAATAGCAAATCAAGGTACAGAGCAAATACCTTCTCACTGGCCAACATGCAGCACACAAAACACATCTGATAGAATCAATTGGCAAATAATTCCAGGAAGCAAAAGTATTTCTTCAACATATATTGAAGCAACTTGAACCGGAGTTATGATTGAAAAAAGCAAAAGGGAATATGTTTCCATTAAAGAAAGCATGTCTTGTCGATTCCCTCATTTAGACTCTAACAGAAGGGCTCCTGCAGCATATTGGCACAAGTAGGATTACAATACACTTTCTTTAATAACGTAATGATGCATGAGATTTTTTTGAGTCTTTAACAGATATGCATGAACATGTATTCAGTGTTTGTGTTGATTCTTTAAGCTTGAACGCACCTAAGGCAGCTTTAGGATATTTATTAGCAAAACACAACGTTTGTGCCTCGCCAACTGCTTCTGACATTTCCCTGTGAGACATGTTGAGCAGACAAAGCGCATGTTCCTGTTTTATCCCCAATTTGACGAGCGATTAGACAAAGCCTTTAACTGTCAAGATGCTCATCCTGCCCTTTAAGCAACCAAAGGAGGGGAGTGAACCTTTATTTTGAATGGAGATTCTGTCTATGGAGACGACCGACAAGCAGATTGTGAGTGATACCAGCACACACACTCCATTCATTAATTCATTTATTTGTTCATTCAATTCTTTGTTTGCTGCTTTGTGTTTCTTGGCTCGTTTGTTCTTTTGTTTGTTAATCCATTTGTTCCCTGTTTGTTTTATTGTTAATTCATTTATGTGTTTATCCGTCCTGAAACAACACTGATCAGATTTTAATGAAACTTGAAGAAATGACTGTGACGCTTCTGAGCTTTGTGTGTTGGTCATAGTACCCCAAACGTCCCCCAACTGTCCCCCAACCGTCCCCCAACCGTCCTCCGACCGCCCCCAATCTCAGCCTGCTAGAATTAGAATTAAGCAAAGAATTTTGTTAATTATCGGCACAGTGGGACAGTCTATCATTTTTAAGGCTGGGACAATTCACCTGTCTCCCTATTCGATACTATTATGATACTTGGGTGCCGATTCAATATGTATTGCGATTCGATATTACTGCGATTTTTGTTAACTTTTTTAACACTAGACCATGGGGAAAAAAGTTTAATCATATAATCATACACTTCTAGGGACTTTTACTTTGGAAAATATCTGAATTAATACAGTAAAAATGTTTGATTTTCAGTATGTATGTTGTTAGAGATGTTCTGAAGTCAAATATATCAGTCATTGTCAGGAATTATTTATTAAATGTTTTTCCATTGACCCAAAAATCAAAGAAGAAAGACATTTCCCTCATAAATTAGTGGTATTTTCTATTTAATCTATAGGGGATATGTAAAGTTTCATATTTCTGGTGAATATAATCCAATCAATCTTATTTCCATATATGTATTTTGTATATACAGTTTCCTTTGTTAACACCTTATTTTGAAAACCGGACATGGTCACACGTGTATACTTCCACTAACTTTGCCAAGTCCGTCGTTAGCTCTCCCATTAGCTCCGTTCTCTTTATGCATCCATGATCAGCTCCATCAGGGCCGTTTGAATGCATTTAACATAAATGTTAGTATGTGGGTGCTCCACAGTTGTAGTAGTTGACCACGTAGATGAGAGTGGCGGCTGGCTTGACCGCACGTAACCGCAATACGATAACGTTTTCTGTCCATGACGGAGTTAGCATGCAGCTTTAGCCATGATGTCTAGCTCTTCTTTTCCTGCAATGTGTGAAACCCAACATGTTTCCATACTTTACTGTAAGTGTAGTGTTTACCACTTTGGATTTAAAATATGAGGGTGCACGTCGTAACCCTGTGGATACATAGGTGAATCGATTTTTTTCACCATCCCTATTCATTTGTTGCCAATGACCTGTCTCCTGTTGTAATGTTTGTTTGTCACTGTATTTAACTGTCTGCCCTTCCTGGTCTATGTTAGGGTCAAATTGATTCTTTCTTTTACACCATCTGAATAAGGTTTCTTTGTCATTCCTCACTGTCACATACATCTTTCATTCTTTGCCTCCCTTTGTTGCCCTTCTCTTAATGTTTCTATTTCCTTGCATGGGCTTTATGAAATGTATGTCTTTGAGGTTTGTAAGGAGCCATTTGTTGTGTCTGCTGATTGCCACTGACTTGACGTTATTGAAACATTCCGCTGGCTAGAACAGGGCATACAGAGCTCTAGGCAGCCGCACATGTGAACACAGACACATGCTCACTGAAACTGGTGAGGAAAAGAGAGGTGACCAGGGCACGGACAACGTGTGGCTGGACCAAGAACGAGAGATGAAAGTGGGATTGTTGGATAAAAGGACGAGCATATTACAGGAGCCACAAGAGCTCACCTCTCACCCCGTCGGCTCTGACAGCCCGACTCCGACCCACTGCTGACTACTCATAATCAATCACATCTCAGCCCAAGCCCACAATTAATCAATCAATTAAAAACCCACACAAAGCCACAGTAGTGTAATCAATCAATCCAGCCTCGGCGAAGAGACGTTATTGAGAGCGAGGCGTCAGATCTATAGGCGCCGGTCCCCAGATGCTACTGGTCTGAGTTTGCATGGAAGGAAATAAGAGAGGAATAGAGAGGTGAGGCTAAATGCTCGGGTGTGATCCACTACAGGGTAGAGAAGAGGCTCTCAACTCTCCCATGATACACCACCAGCGCCTGAATATTCATGCTGAGGAATCGGGTACCGTGGAGGCGCTCAGTTATTCATTATGCTTCTGCAAAAAGAAACACACCATCGTCCCATTGCGATGGAATATTAATAGCTCCCATTAATAAAATATCCCCCTCCCCATCTTAAGTCTTGTCTTCAACTTTCCTGGCCATTGCACATATCAAGGCCTGGGACACTTGGGATACGGCCATGAAAGTAAGCCAGACAATAGTCATTTGGCATATTTGTAAAAATTTTTAAAACTCTACATCTTTACCATCTGGTCCAAAGTGAAAGAAAGTGTCCCGCTCCTCATTTGGCCGAAGCCTTCTTTGTGAAAATAGAAAAATAGTGTGGGAGGGGACGGCAAGAACGGCTCTATAGCTGTATACTCAGAGGGGATGAATGTTTAATTTAGAGCAGCCTGAAAGTATGCTGACATTTCACCATTGTTAGGAGAGATGAATACATGGGACACTGTCTGCCGCAGAAATGGAAATGTGCATCAAGGCTGTTAAAAATTCAACCGCCTTTCCCCGCACAGACATGCAGATCTAGGCTCAGAATACAGTAGGCAACCTAGCATGTTTGAGTCTCCTTTGATTTAGCCAGTGGATGTTGTTGTAATGTCATAATCTTCATGTAACTCCACATCAGTAACAAGATGTTTATGCAATTTGAGCCCTGCTGCTTTTGCATCCACGGAGCAGCAATTCCACTTCTCCCCTCCCTCTTACTCCCCCGACCTTTGACATCACTCACAAATTCTCCCCAGACCTGGAAGCTTCACCTCGCCACTAATGTGGCACAGCATGCATGACTGCACACCTGCAAGCTCCAACACCACCACAAGGCTTCCTCTGTTGTGTTCACTGAAAATAGAGGGAATAAACAAACGCAGGCGTACTACAGCGCGCGGGGACTGTTAGCTCCCTGACAACACCCGAGAGGCTGGGGGGCGAGA
>CAKALG010007084.1:0-11370 GCA_916700815.1 Helicolenus hilgendorfi
ATAAAATAATGTATTATCCCACTTGAATGTTAATATAATGCCATTGAGTTCCATTCAACAAGTTGAATTATTTTCCATTAAAGGATACAATACTCCTTGTTGCCTTATCCTTGGCTTTTATATATTTTCTTAAACATGTTGTTGGTTGTAGTTAATTAGCTGATTCATCCATCTGTATATTTTCTGGAACACAATGTTCCTTTTAATTGGACTGCATTCATTGTCAAGCCTAACCAGTTTGTGCTTATGTACACATGCATATGGCGATGATTATTGTATGTTTGACTTGCTGGACCACATTCGTTTCCAATACAGCTGGCAATATAATGTATACCATACAGACATATTTACACACTAACTGAACACTGAATGAACTAATAGTAATTACTGAAGCTTTATGCAGCTTAACACAATCATTTCCTTCTTTTATCTTGACACATCTCTCCCCTACCCTGTATCACAGACGAGAGTCAATATTTGCTGGGTGCAGTGACTGCAGGCAGACAGCAGATCCTGCATGTTTCACCCGGCACACAGCCTTCTATATCACCGGGGACAGTTATACAAGCAGGCCACCCGAGGACACACATAGGCATGTACACCATGAGAACACACCCACACAGATACACACACACAAGCAGTGACGTATAGGAAAAGTGCAGAAAAGAATTCAGGACATTCACTTAGGTCAAAACAACACACACTGAAGCTATTATTCACAGTATGCACATGGTACTTGGGTATGGGTGAGGACATGCATACTTTATAATGTGAAGAATTCTCCCAACTATCACACACACACACACACACACACACACACGCCAGCCCACTTGTCAGACTGAGAGCGCAGTATGGGTGACCTTGGATGCCGTAAGCTTTGCCAGCAGCTGAGCCAAGACCAGGACGGGGAGGAGGGCAGGAAGGGAGGCAACAGCATGGTGGACCGATGACAGGAGAGGCGAGGCACAGGAGTATGAACAGATCATTTGAAGGAAGAAAAAAAAAAAAAGAGGATGGAGAGGGAGAAGTGGAGAAGGAACGGAAAATAACAAGGAGAGGGAAGCAGGGGAGGATGGGGAGGGAGAGTGGAGGTGTGAAAAGCTATGTATATGGATTAGCTGGAAACGTCTTCCTAGGGTTGCATAGCAACCGAACGAAAGTCATGAAAACTGAACCCTGTGCAATCTGCCAAAAAGGGAAAAAAAGTACCACTCTGCTTTGCAGGCACTCAGAGGCTGAACAACTCCCCCGTTTGTGTAACACACACACACACACGCACACTTCCATATATCAACCTACGCACACACAAATCCTGCACAGCTTTCGGAGGCAGGGAGGATGTGGTTAAGGAGTGACGAAGGAGGAACAGCTTAAGGGATGGAGAGATGAAATGATGAGGGATGGAGGAAAGGGCAACAGCAGAGAGAAAGATAAGGGGAAGGAAGTAATAAAAAGAAATGTAGAGGAAAAAAGAGCTGGAAGCTGATTATTTGTGAACAATACCATTGCAGGTCTTCTCTATAAGCTTCCACATATTCCCAGTGGCTCTTTGTTAAACGCATCGCATCTATTATCTTGGATCAAATTTGATTGAACCTCTTTAGATGAAGGAATTTAAAGTAAGTCACATCAAATGAAGATAAATGCCCTTAAAGGTGCAGTGTGTAGGATCTGGCGGCATCTAGCGGTGAGGTTGCAGATTGCAACCAACCGAAAAGTCTCCCATGCCACCACCATAGACTGTACATAAGAAGTGGACGTAGTAACCGTGATGTCACCCATTGGTTTGTGGACTGTTGCTTTGCAGCCTTGAGTTCAGCCGTTGCCATCTTGGTTATTAGCCATCGCCATCTTGTTTTTTTGTAACCAGAAGTGACACGAGAGGGTGGAGCTAAGTACAACCGAACGCTGAACAAGTCATTTTTAGACAACCAAAATGTTACAATTAACTTTCATGAACTGAAAACACATTGTGAAAGGGTTTCATTTTCTCATAGACTTCTATAAATCAGACTTCTTTTTGCAACCAGAGGAGTCGCCCTCTGCTGGCCATTAGAAAGAATGCAAGTTTAAGGCACTTCTGAATTGGCTTCACTTCTCAGACACTGGAGTTGTCCACTGAGAACTATGGTGGCCGACATGAAAACGCAAATTTCCCTATCCAGAGCCAGTGTTTGGTTTGTCCGTTCGGGGCTACTGTAGAAACATGGCGGCTGGCTTCGTGAAGAGGACCCGCTCACTATGTTGACGGCACATACTAAGGAAACAACAACACAACAATTCCTATTTTCAGGTGATAATACACTGAAGAAAACATACTTATTAATATCATATTCCATTTCTGCCTATATATCCCCTTAATGTTACACACTGTTCCTTTAAGGTATGTATCTGGTATAGTGTGGCAGTGATCCTCTTGAATGTTCTGGGTTGGGTGAGCCGTAGCACTTTCTATTCCACTCCAGTCAGCCCTTTTCTTTAGACAGCAAGACTTACAGCTGAGATCTAGCGCCACATCATTCACCACTGTAGAACATTCTTGCTTTACAATGTATTTCAAAGTGCAACAGCCTAAGATTTGCAGCGAAATAGACACATGAAGGGAGCAGGTACTCTTTAAATGCTTGAGGCAGTGACTACAGTTTGTAGAGTTGTAACACTTTCTTCATCTCCTCCTGTTTCTTTAGTATCGTGAGTGTGTAGCCAAGGAAATAAACTTTCACAATGTCAGCGGAAAGTATTCAAGCTGCTTGGATGTTTTTCTTTTTTTGACATGTTAACACAGTGGTTTCCAAACATATTCTGTCTTGGTACAGATTTCTTTATGCTCCCCCAAATCTCCCAAAACACACCCATATAAACACATATACCCAGCCTTTGCTGTGACCTCATGGAGCTGTGTGATATATCTAATTAAGTGGATTAATTAACATTTTCTCTTTGCACTGTGTAATAGGGGTCTAACGATACGTTTTTACAACGATATGATACGATTTCCATGGTTCCGATACGATTCAAAGATGATAATTGGCTCATCTAGAGCGATACGATACGATACGATACGATACGATACGATACGATACGATACGAAACTCAATCAGTGTGACTACATAAATAAATAGCTGGATACTGGACAGTGCAGGTCAGGATTCCTCAAAGTTTAATAAAATAATAATAATTAAAAAAATAATAATCCATAATTAATAAATTAATTATGGATATAAATACAAGTAAACGACGATTAATGGCAAATGCATACACCTTTTATTTGAAAAATAATAAATAGTGCAACTGCAGGACCCGAGCTTCAGTTCTCTAGATACAAGGCAGTTTAATATTTAACAAAAAATATAATAAACCAACTTCTATTTCAGTTAAATGAACAGTGATTTAACCTGCTGATCCGGTTCTCATTTTCAGTATAAATCAAACAGCTTGGGACAGAATCATTCCTATACAAATGCTGTTTAACTAATTTGCTTATAGTAATCAAGTAGTCTACCTACAGTGTTTATTTGGGGTCTTTTCATAAATGAAAACATACGGAAAAACATTTTAAAACTACGTTAGACTAATGTTGGTTGAATTTCTGTTTTGTTTTTTACTTTACTCTCGTGATAATTTGCCTCGCGGACCGTCTGCTTTCTGGCTGGATACGTGAGGCTGATGCTGCGTTTATATAGATTTCATGACGGGGAAAGGAAAGCAAGTTTCTCCGAATGAAAAAACGACAGCGCATTGGGAAAGCACCTATGGGTGTAGCCGTCCTCGTAAAGTGGATTTATACTGTAGTGCCTGCTCCAGAGAACAATAATTTCAGAGTAAGTTTTAAGGTTAACAGGGGTAAATACATGTCAGCCTGACAGTCAGTGCAGTAAATAAATCACACAAATTTGAATTTAAGAGTATACCAAAATGCTCATCTTTCAATTGAAAAAGCTGACAAAATACTGCCAAAATAAACTACATTGTGTCTGGTAATCATGTAACCAGAGTTCATCCTCATATTGGGTCGGTTGGGATGCCTCCTTCGCTCTTCATGTCAACCTTAATCACATTACCTAGGATAGCCTCTGGACATCCTAAGTCACCCCAGTTCCATTGATTTCCACTGAAGTGCCAAGTAACACCTGATGTTATGATTATTATTAGAATTGTTTGTGGCAGTAAATCTGTACAGTACTTTCACTTTAAGTTCAAGTTTGGTGGACTTGGACATGCAAATTAGTGCCATCACCCAACAGCAAAACTTCTCAGTCTGGCAAGACCAAAATGGAAGAAGCTAACCTTTTGACTTATTTAGATTTATTCAGTTGGTCTCCAGCAGAAAGAAAATTGTCATGGTTAAAATGAAGATATCAGGCCACGTAGACATGCCATTTGCAGTTCCAATTATCATTTTGAAAAAGTGAGCTGAAGGCAAATATTAGTCTCTTTACCTATTCATTAAAATGTAACCTAACCCTGCAGTGAGTCATTAATTCAGTGCAATACACTGATTAGCTGGCGGTCACAACAAAAGAGGCCCAATCAGCAGCATGGCACCTCTGATTTAAATGTCATCACTCCACCATCGAGTTGTTCTTATTGGTTACGAGACAAAATTTAAATTAAAATGTTTCTTCCTTCCCAGCAGCTGTTGGACACCATGCAACTATGATGGGGGAATGCATGTATCATGAACATTTTGAATGTAGGGGTATGCTGAATCTTGAACTTGTACATTGTATCAATGTCAATATAGAGAGGTGAGTCCCGCCCCTTCTGGTCGACCACCCCCATACTGCCACACTATACCAGAGACTATCTGGTTAACATAGTGGAGTGGTTAGCTGCTAAAGATGTATCGTTAACATGTAACTGAATAACATAATTGCAATTGTAAATTGCCAGTACAGTTGAAACATATGAAATAACTAACAGGAAGTTTACTTTGAAGTAGGACTGTAGTAGGGCACACCATATGTATACAATTTTAGTAAAAAAAAAAAGTCACTATGAAGTGGAAGTGGGCATGTCTATGAAGGAGAGACTCGTGGGTACCCACAGAACCCATTTTGATTCAGATATCTTGAGGTCACAGGTCAAGGGATCCTTTTGAAAATGGCAATGCCTATTTTTTCTAGACAAAATTAAGCGTAACTTTGTAGCGTTGTTTAGCCTTCTTCGGGACATGCAAGTATGACATGGTTGGTACCAATGGATTCCTTAGGTTTCATATGATTCACTCTAGCTTTAAAACTGAGCCTGCTACAACCTCCAAAAGAAAGAATAGCAGCCAGGTATTTTTAAGAGGGTAGTTCAAAATCAATACAGCGTTTTGAAGAATCGATACAGTATAGCAAAACACAACATTGCGATACTCATGTGTATCGATTTTTTCTTACACCCCTTTAAGTTGAAGTTTGGAGTCTTTTCTCTGACTGACTTATTTGAAAACAGAACGTTGGAGGACAGCTGGCAGCCTACTGTACTCTACTAGTATTTCATCTAACTAGGAAGGCATACCAGAACCACTTATCGCTCGTCGGCTGCAGGGACAACATGCCTCTGCTGCTTCACAGAGCGCTAGTCACTTGTTTGTTCAAAGTTTATATTGAATGTGGCAAAATTGCACTAACGTCACAATGCACGTCCTTGGGTCCCCAGCAACCCACTGGCCAAGTGTGAAGTTGATCGGATGAACGGTTCTCGAGATATGCAAAGGACACACATACATACAGAGATTCCTTGCTTTCTAGTTAGATTATTGTCTTGCAGAAACAAAGACAGGAATGTAATTACGCTTGGTTAATACCATGTAGCCCGCCAATACAATCATTCAATTTAATTTGTATACATTTAATGACAACTCAAATTGCATTCACAACCCTATTTTAAGAAATTACAATTGCATATCCAATCTAATGTTTGTTTGTTAAAAAAAAAAAAAAAAACGGGGTTAATGAGCCATAACAACGGCTTAATTGGCTCTAATCCTGGGGATTGGCTCGGGACATCACAACCAAACATTGTGGCCTGCATTGTCACCTCGGAGGACTCAAATTGGGTCATCACACAGATGTCCCAACGCCAAGGCAATGTCACCTTTGACTCCAACCCCGATGATGAGTTCATCCCGCGGTCAGCTGTCAGCCGGAGTCGCAACGATCAAATCGATCATGCAGCATCAAGAAAACAGGGCGATACGGTAGACGAAAGAATTTAGACAATAATGGTGGTGGTTTAGGGGGACGCTTGGATGGGAACAGGGGTTTATTTGTCTCGCGGTCCACCCGTATTATCTGGGCCCTACGCCAGATTATCTGAACCTACCCAGAGCACTTTATGGTTTTGTAAATGAGGCCTGGAACACAACAACAGATGACCAAACACTGATGCTGGATGCTGCGAGCGGCTTCATTAATGCTGTTTTGGAAATGAGCTGGAGTGTTTGTTGTGCTGTCAAAGCGCCGTCCCAATCATGCCTCGTCAGAATGGAGCGAATAATGACATGATCAGTATGATGAGAGCAAATAACAAAAGGAATTCACACACAATCAAACTTGTGTAACCAAAAAGACACTGATACACATATAGATGTACACATGTCCACGCTGTGTTTACCTCACAGCATGGGAGCATGATATCTGACTGTGCTTTGATTTGGTCAGCAGGGTAAATGTCACAAAGGCTTTCGAAATGATAGATGGCTCTGCTATGATGGTGCACAGACAAATCCCTACATTTGTTACATCCTGAGCAAGACTAGCGTGTCAATACACTCTGGAAACAAAATATGGGCTAAGAAAAGCAATCAATGGGAATAAGATCAATCCACCAAACCGCAGACCTCACTTTGGCTGATGTTATTGGCAGATTTGAGCCTATCACAGATATATTGGTATCAGCTTATATGTCTGTGGATAAGTAATAAGAAACTGCAGTACATGCCAGAAACATTTTTGAGGTAAATTCAGGGGCCAACCTTTAGATCTGAAAAGTGAAGCCATTGCTGAAGTGCCTTAAACTTGCATTCTTTCTAACAGCCAGCAGGGGGCGACTCGTCTGGTTGCAAAAAGAAGTCTGATTGTATAGACGCCTATGAGAAAATGAGCCTACTTCTCACTTGAGTTATTACCTCAGTAAACATTGTAAACACAAGTTTATGGTCTCAATCGCTACTTCCCAGTCTTCTTCAATACAGCACGATGTTCATTTAGTAAATTCTGGTCCAGTTTGGAGTAACATAGACCATAAAGCAGGGTATGCTTGTGGCTATCTTGTGATTGACAGGTCGCTACCGCAGTGTTGTCCTGCCTGGGAGTTGTCCGTGTTTTCATCTTAGAAATGTAACTCTTTCACAGTGTGTTTTCAGTACATGAAAGTTAATTGTAACATTTTGGTCGCCTAAAAATGTCTTATTCAGTATTTGGTTGTAATTAGCTCAACCCCCACGTGTCACTTCTGGTTGCAAAAAAAACAAGATGGCGACGGCCAAAATGCCAAACTCGAGGCTTCAAAACAGAGGTCCACAAACCAATGTGTGACGTCACAGTGACTACGTCAAAGTCCATGGTTGAATCACATGTTTTCTGATCAAAGCAGCCCACAAAAAAACTGACTTATTGACTTACTGACTTACTGTCTTATTTCACAGTTTTTGGGTTGGTTAGAAACTCCACAGACCCAAATGTACTGTATGTGCATATTTTCACCAGCCAACATGAATAGTGAGGAGCTGTGCAAAGCCAGTTCTGGTTGGTTAGCTCAGAAAAACTGAATTTACATGATGTCATGGAAAATGTGTCATTTTCCACTTGGATTATCTGAAGTAGTGTCCAAAGTATGACTGCGGGCCCTGTCTGCTCATAAATGTCAAGTTTTTCAGACCAACTACGCTCAGGAAAATGCTACAAGGGCAAGATATGAGGAGGCTCAATTTATAACCAAGCACGGAAAAACGTTTGCAGAGGGTGAGTCTCACCAAAGCAGCAAGAATTCAACAAAAGTCAAGTTTCCATCCAAATTTAGTGCAAATTTTAAACGAATTTCCAGAAAATCAACAACAGAAAATGATTCAAGGGTGCAGAACAAAGTGCTTAAAACTCACTCTCTTAAATTAAAAGGCTCATTGCCCAGGACTATATGATTCTTTCTCCATGTGTGCCCCTGGCACGAAGAGTTTGGACACCCCTGATCGAAACCAACGATGTCCCTTTGTTAACACTGGATACTCTGATGCACTGCCGGGGCAGAACATTAATGATATCGCTTGTTGGAAACAGTGCATTGCAAATGAAGATGTCACCCTCAGGCCCAGAAGCTTTTATCCGTGGCTCTGATCTTGTGAGTGAACAAGGCTGAAAATAAATCGAACACTTTGTACAGATTATTCTCCCATTGGATCTCTCTCTCTCTTTTTTTACAATTGCTACGGAAGGAGCAGGGATTATTTAACAGCTCATGTGAGTGACTCAACCAAAATCCCCCTGGCACAGGAAGACAAAAGTGAACACTGTGTTTCTATTCAGAGATTTCACTCTGAATACTGATGTACTCTTTTGAGTTCCCTGTGAATAACAGAAGGATAAACTTCCAAGATCTGTATTTCTGCTGCTCTAAAAGCAGGAAAAACACAAATGTATTCTAACAATAGTATTTTAGTGAATACATTGTTGATTCTGGCCCCTGGAGCGCAGCAAGTGCCATGCAGCTGTTTGAGCCTCTTACACTATCATGTTATTGTCGTACTCTGAGGCACTCTGGATGAAAGTGCTGATCATATGGCACGTGGGAGGTCATCCACTTCCTACTTCTGGGTCTGGAGAGACGGAGTCTGCTCCAATATCCAGTATTTACTTGCAGTCAAGTGGCTACTTGTGTGACGTATTTCCAGTAATTGCTATCACAGCCTAAGTGTAGTGCAAGCATGTGGAGGTCTTTGAGCACAGTGTAACACTTATCAGTTCAATTTTCAAACTAAAAAATGAAAACTAAAAAATGTGTTTAAATTTTTAAAAAAATATATTTTTAGGGCTTTTATTGCCTTTATTAGCGTAGCTTGAGAATGATAGGAAACAGGGGAGAGAGAAGGGATGACGCGCAGCAAAGGGGTCAGGATCAAACCCTGGCCGCTGCCAAGGACTCAGACACATGGGGCGCACACTATACCAGGTGAGCTAGAGGTCTACCCAAATTAAATTTTCTAAAATTGTATTTTTCATTCTTTTAATGACGTCCGTATCGGATTTTTACTCGGTAATACCGCAAGTTCAGGTATCAGAATCGTTATCGGGAGGGAAAAAATTATATTGGAACATCTCTAATAATATAACACTTATAAAATAACGTAAAAAAAACATTTTTAGAAACTGTTAATCAAGTAAGAATTAATTTAAACAAGAATCGCAATTCTTCTGAAAATCAATTGTTTCCCTCATCTCTAAGTATTAGGGTAACAGTGCACTAAGTGTGAGTTAAATGTGTTGGCATTTTGCAGAAGTGGGACACACTTGCCTACTACCTTGGTGATTGGACATGCACTTACAGTAAATGGTCATTGTGGGTTCTGGGAAAGACTCATAGTGTGCAATACTCCCATACCAACACACTGGTACTTACTTGCAGTAGATGCATCCACATATGCAACAACAACCTGAATTCTTTCAGACGGATGCATCTAAGGAAAGTACAATAGGGCAGCGCCGGAGGGGAGGGGGCAGTCAGAGGAAGGCCTGGGTTGAACAGGAAGTGCCTCCATTAGCGGGCCATTAGAAGCGGTTGTTGGTAATTACGTGTGGGTTTAGGGCAGCATGGATGACGACAAAGAATATGCCTCCAAGTCCATCATCACACTCCCCCTGCTCCACAGCTTTCTGACTTACAGCGTGAATAACATGACTGAGAAAAAGAGGCCAGAGGGGCCAACACTTTTTTCTCTTATGACGGACAAATTGCACAACGTCCAGGTAATTAGCATGGCCATTAGAGAGCAAGTGCTTATTTAGAACGGCTGTAAAATATAGCCCAGAACCTTTAATAGTTTTTCATAGTGCTGTTTTGCCTCAGAGTGAGTTCTAGTCTGCCTTCGCATTTCTGAAAACTAAAGAAAAGACAAATTAGCTCAAAAACAGATTCAAACTGATGACACATCTCCTCAGCTTTTATGTAGGCTAATGCATTTTTTGCCTTTGGGTACTGTCGTGTACTTGCATGTTCGTGTATGGCTCGCAAACCAAAATTATTGATGCAGCATTTAAAGGACTGTATAATTTAAGAAGAGGGGAGCGCATCTTACAGTTCATGTTCAGTGGCCTTGAGAGGGTTGAACACCCACTGAGCTATAAAAGGCATTTAGCTTACTGTGCATGGATACAGCTTCTTTTTTTCTTATCACCGATATATGAATTAAATAAAAGAAAACTTTCTGAAACCAATCTAATTAACTTCACAAAGCCAAACTTGTAATTTCATGGCGTATCATAGACTGTGCTCTAGTGTATTCTTTCATTTTAATTTCTGTAATGAAATCCCCTGTTGAGCTTTAGCTACATTAGCCATGTTTCCATTCAATTGTCAAGCAAATTTTAAGTGAACTTTTGAAATGTCGCAAAAAAAGAAATACGAATTACGCACATTTCCATCAACTGGTTTGGAGCGAATAGACAGAATAAATTAGGCTGCGTAGTTTCATCAGATGTTGGCAGTATAGTTAGCTGACAGTAATCCGCCAGTAAACAGAGTAGAAGAAGTAGAGTTGTCAAAGTCGCCTTGGCAAATCTATAGGAGAGAAATGGAGAGAGGTCTTCTGGAATTTGTTTCAATTGGGCAAGTTTTAATTGTTCTTTCATGTCAGCTAGTATTGGCCATGTTTCATATTGTCCAGCAAGCATTCGTACATCATGGGAATATCCGAGGAGACGCCGGCAGAGTAAATTTATTCGGCAAAGATGTTTCCATAATCCATTAAACGCATCAACTCGACAAAGACAAAAAACACCTCAAGCAAGCGTAAAAACTTTTTCGCGCAATTGAGGAAGTTTCATCGAATTATGCCGTTTCCATACAGCTTTTCTAATGCGATACTTCAAAATGCGCATAAAAATATGTGAATGGAAACCAGGCTGAGGAATCTCACCTCCTACCGATCAAGCTGTCCAAGTTTCTCCCACTTGTTGTGTTGAGTTAAGTGTCTAACTTGGCTTTCACATGAGAACTATGTGCCTGAAACCACAAATACTACTGTGGGGTTCTTAAAGTGGGTTTGGGTGTAGTGTAATGAGAGGTTTTGATGCTTCGATGATGCTTTTGACCTCACTTTCAAAGACTAGTAGACCAATAGATCTGCTGGTTGAAAACTTCAAGGAGAAAGGGTGCAACGAGCACCAA
>CAKALG010007085.1:0-11658 GCA_916700815.1 Helicolenus hilgendorfi
TAATACTACGATTTATTTTCTCGCAAATATATTAATTCTCGTAATTTTCCGACTTTTCTCTTGAAATAGTATAACTTTATTCTCATGAAATTACGACTTTTTTTCTCATAAAGTTATGACTTTATTCTCATTAAATTACAACTTTTTTTCTTGTAAAGTTATTACTTTATTCTCGTAATATTACGACTTTTTTCTCGTAAATTTATGACTTTATTCTCGTAATATTATGACTTCTTTTCTTGAAATAGTATGACTTTATTCTCATTAAATTATGACTTCTTTTCTTGAAATAATATGACTTTATTCTCATTAAATTATGACTTTTTTCTCGTAATATTATGACTTTATTCTTGAAATCTCAGATTTTTTTTCCTTTCAATGTGGCCCTAATACTCCGTCGTATAATACTTCAGTTGATTTGTTTGCATTTTTATAATATCATATCTCAAGTTGAAAAAGCTAAGATCATTTAAAAAAAATAATAAGTTTAAGAAACGCATGGAGAGAAAGTCATACTTTATACCAGTGTATTAAAGCAGATGAGTAGTGTGTTGTGTGTCCTCTGCTGCTGCAGGAGGCGCTGTGGTCGCTCACTATGTGATGATGCAGCTGCAGCATCTTCTTTGGTTGTTATGACGTAACTGAAGTTTTTTTAGCAGCTGGACAGAAAAAAAAAGATAACAATTCTCATCAGAAACGCTTAGTCATGTTTCACACTCACCAACAACCATTAGTCAGCAGTAAACACACACACACTTTTGTTGCACATGTTGTCCTCTTGGACTCATTAGCAGATTTAACCGGATGCAGTTTGTTTTAAATGTATTGCTGCTCTCTCTCTCTCTCTCTCTCTCTCTCTCTCTCTCTCTCTCTCCCTCTCTCTCTCACACACACACATAAACACTCAGTCCCTCACACACACTCGTCGTCTCGTCGAGCTCGTGTCCTAGCTTTCCTACCACCGTTGTTCTATCGTTTTTAGTGAGAATGGCGGTAAATAAAACCCACATTAGTGTCGGCTATGCCTGTATTGGTATGCTGTTCGGCTTCTCTGCTTTCCTGGTGTGGAACATCGCGTTCAGACAGCCGTGGACTGCAGCCATGGGAGGACTGTCAGGTACAGTAAACACTGTCTCTGTCTGTAACAATACATGCTTTATTTATCTATAGCTTCTGTGTTATAATAAACCACAGAGGGGTCCTTCCTGACGTGTTTTTATTCCAGCCATCAGCTAAAAGACAGAGTGATGGAGATGACGTCCTAGTTACTAAACATACTAGTGGTTGCGAAATGAGCCTCTATAGTTACATACAGAGATCACAGGTCAAACTTGTTTTTGAAGGGCAGAGATGTCAACTGATAAACAGCATATATATCAAGTCAAATTATTATTATTGTTTTAATGTCAAATACATATAAGTACAGTAAACAATTCTCTTATTTTTTAGGCTATTGCCAAATTCTGTTTACAGCTAATTTTTATATTGCTAATTTGTTGTTTATTGTTTTTTTTGGTATATTGCAAAGTTTTGCATATTGCTAATTTTTATACATTGCAAAGTTTTTTGTTGTTGCAAATTTTTGTATATTGCTAATATATATTTATTGCTATTTTTTGTATATTAATACGTTTTTGTATGTTGCAATTTTTTTGTTTATTGCTGATTTTTGTTTATTGCTATTTTTGTTGTTTATTGCTAATTGTTTTGTATACCGCAAATTTTGGTTTATTGCAAATTTTTTGTATAATGCTATTTTTTTGTTTATTGTTAAGTTCTTCTTTATTGCAAACTTTTGTGTATTGCTAAGATTTGTATATTGCAAAATTGTCTTTATTGCTACGCTATTGTATTGATTGTATAGTAGTTGTATTGTTTTGCTAATCTCCAACCTTGTTTTTCATTTATCTGACAGGTTTCAGCTTGTCATGTAGAAGGGTCCCTTTTTGACCCTAATTGATTAAAGGCCACTTTAGGAATCATGAAAAAAATAACTGTTATAGAAGCTAATTAAAACATTGAAGATTGGATATATTCTAAAGTGCAGAAATATGAAAACATGGGTCACACCTTACAAAATTAGTGAGCTATTGTGGCAGTTATTCATAGGTTATAAAATGTTATAATAGTAAATATTTAAAAGGCCGTATCAGTGTTTTGCATCCATATGTCATCCCACATATAAATTGTCTGTACTTAATATTGAATTACGCAATTTTTTCAAAAAATGTTCGGGTTTTTCACATTGTTGAATAGTGTTTTTTTTTCCCACCTTTCAGGCAGCTGTTGGTAATTAATTTTAAGTCTCTGCAAGTTGATTTTTATATTGTGCTTAAATGAATAGAAACCAGTGCTGAATTGCATTTGCTGAAGGCAAATGTTTGGTATTAATTTAGAGTAAATGTTACGACAATAGTATGAACCTTATGAGTCTACCAAAAAAAGATACAGTGGTTGGCTTTATGCACAATCATGCAATGTGTTGTGTTAAGTGTTGTTTCCATGGATCTGACCTTTGTACCACTGTTAAGTTCTGCAAGTCCATATTATCTACAACCTCTGCACTCATCTGTTCACAGATTGTACTTGGATCCGTTTTGGCATGATAATACATGTTCCCAAAGATCAAACTGACTCGCCTGGGCTCTTTAAAAGTAGCATTGTCCTCATTCTTTCGCACAACTTAGACCTGCATACATGAAGTCAACCTCATTCCCTAATATCCCGGCACCAGTTGGGTTAACTGTTACACATGGCAGAAATTCGCTGTTGGTGTAAAACAAAATAAAAAAGGGGAACATGAAGAGAGAAGTGTGATTCATTAACTCAGCAATTGGCAACCTGCTGTGTCATAATGTGTCTGAAAATGCACACTCACTCCTCATACCACCATAAGTTCATCACCATACAAACTCAGGTCAACGGCTGTTACATATGAGCAGCTGACATCAGCTCTGTTGTAGCCTGCTGTATACTTCACAAGCAAACCATCAGATATTAAATGTACACGCTGCCACTGGTTTACATTCATTTCAGTAATGTATGAGACTTGCAGAGATTTAAAACTTTATCCGATTTAAAAAAGTTTTCTGTGTTGGTGAATTCAATGAAACTACGACATCAAGCGTTTGAAAATCAGGCTTTTTAAAGAACG
The DNA here is from genome assembly GCA_916700815.1 of Helicolenus hilgendorfi. Taxonomy (NCBI): domain Eukaryota; kingdom Metazoa; phylum Chordata; class Actinopteri; order Perciformes; family Sebastidae; genus Helicolenus; species Helicolenus hilgendorfi. Next base: position 3,155 of record CAKALG010007085.1, read on the forward strand.
AAACTAACATTCTCATTATCGTTTTCATGACATCCACGTCTACATATTATTTGGCTGTCAATCACTCGCGAACTCCGACCAAACGGTCCAACTAGGCAGAGCTGATCAAAGTTACTGTAATGTCTATTTCTCGCCTCAAATGTTTTCAGAATCATCTTGTTGTGCACGGTTTAGCTGTAAAATGAAAAAGTTTGTGACTCAGCAGCCATGTTTAGACCTCTCAAGCACCGGTCACATGACCAGAGCACAGCCAATAGGAACACTCTCTCTCTGAAATGACCTGTGATTGGTCAAAGTCTGCCGTCACAGGATTTTTTAAAGCCTGAAAACAGAGCCATGAGGAGGTGCAGAAGTCTAGTTTTCTCTCAGAGCACTTGCAATATGCTTAAAGGTTATTATGGATTTTTTGCCCAATTACGCCAAAAATATACTGCCTACTGCCACTTTAAGGGTTTGTTATGAAATAACATAAAGAGCTTGAATGTTCTGGCTCTTATTGCAACTGCATTATTATAATGCAACACTAACAAAGAGAAAAAGGTAAAGCATTTATATAAGTTGGTCTTCACCGTAACGTAGAAACAATGGCTGCCTGTAAAAAACAATCTAAAAATGCTTGCTGTGCAAAGAACATTTTTACCAATTTGTAGTTATTAGGTCAAAACAGCGTGATTTAGTCTTGTGAAAGATGTCTGTTGTGTCTGTCCCTCAGGTGTGCTGGCTCTTTGGACCCTGATCACTCACGTCATGTACCTGCAGGACTACTGGAGGACCTGGCTTAAGGGCCTCAAGTTCTTCTTCTTCATCGGGGTCTTCTTCTCTCTGTTAGCAGTCGTGGCCTTCGTCACTTTCCTGTCTATTGCCATCAGCAACAAGGAGTGTAAGTTCTTCTACATCAATCACACAGAACGCACAAACAAATGTGAGTGTAAGTGGCGCCAAAAGAGGGATCAAACACAAAAGATATTTATGTTACAGTTGATGTTTACTGCTGTATGTCAGCATTTAAGCAATAATGTAAATAATCACAATAAACAAAGATACTAAAAGATGCAGGACGAGGAGAGTCCCGGTGGAGTTTGTGGCCTCAACCCGACTCTTTCAGGTTTACTTGTGCAGATTTCCTACAATTCCCAGAATGCCCTTGGACAGCCCTGAGGGAAATTGGTGGAGCAAGATAAGAAAAGTGTCATTCCTCTTAGACAAAATACAACATGCAGTGCATTTTCATTCCTCGAGGTTACTACTAATGGTAATATTGCTTTCTGTTTCATCCTTTTTTTGGTTGATTTTTCACAGTTTGGGCTGCATTATCAAACTGCAAAAAATGGACACGAGTGAAAGATAAAAAATGAAAACCCTTCACTTTTACTTCTACTCGCAAACGTAAGATTAAAAGCTGTATGTCACATTTCTAACAAGTTCAAAATGCTCTTGAATTTAAGAGAGCTCAAGAGGTGTCTTAAGTTGGTAAAGAGTCAAGAGATGGCTGCAGAACAGAAACATTTCTTTCCTGCTCCAGTTTGGTTTCCTTTTTGTTTCCTTTTCAGTAATTTTCCATTTATTTTATCCCTAATTTCACATATTAATTGCTAGTTATTAAGTATGTCACACAAATAAATTAACTTTAAAATGTTTTTAATCACATATATATTTTCAGAATATCATACTCTATCAAAGACAGACTAATATGGCAGACGTAGGGTATCTCTGATTGACATTTCTTGCTCAGAGCATACATGTAATCAATCATGTAATCAATCATGTGATCACTTGCTCTTGAAGGTCACTCACTTCACAGTAAGTCGCTTTATAAATGCATCTTATTTGTCACTTTCAGGGAAGAACTTCTTTTACTCCTAAATTGGATCTTTAAAGCTTACTTAAGTGTAATTCTTAAAATGACAGTGGTCGACCTCACAGATGCTTGTGTGGTTGAATGGGAGCAAATCTCTGCAGCTGTGTTCCAACATCTTATGTCGAGGCCTTTGCAGGAGTGGTGACAATTATAGCAGCAGATTAACGTCCATGGTCTGTGTCTGTCCCTCCCACAGCCCTGACTAACCCTCGGAGTCTCTACCTGTCCTGCGTGTGGAGCTTCATGAGCCTCAAGTGGTCCTTCCTGCTCACCTTGTCCGCTCACCGCTACCGCAAAGAGTTCGCCGACATCAGCATCCTCAGTGACTTCTAAGGGCACTTGAACATCCCACATTGACGACACAGACTTTGGAGTTCACTCACTGCGCTGGCTTCCCAGCCTGACAGGTGATGGAGGACATTTTTAAGAGGAATCAGAGGAGAAATACTTTGTGTTGTGGATGAGCACCCTGATCCTGGTTACTCCTTTGCCTTCTTGGCCCAAACCACCTCCTCCTCCTTTTTTTATTATGTGTGCAGGGTTTGTTGCTGACTTGGCCACTTTACAGACAAATCCAGCCCTATTTTATATGATCCTTGAAGGATTTTCACTTCCTCAGCACCCTGCTTAGTCATGCATCTGCACAATTTCTTCATGACAACATAAATCCAAAATATGGTAATGCTTTTCATGACTCAGTGAAGGGAATTGCCCTCCTCAGTGGTGATTATCAGTTGCAGTTTCACGCTGTAGCCACTAGAGGGCGCCACCCTTCCAACAGTTAAATACCATGTACGGTACTGTGTGCTTGACTTGCATCTTTGTACTATATTTAATATTTTCTGGTTTATTGAATGATGAAGAGTTGCACAAGCTGCACATGCAGCGGTCAAGTGATGAAATCTGCACATCACAATGCATCAGTTCTATATACATGTGCGTCGGGGGTCTTGCAGAGGGCAGGTCACCCAAAATCCTGCAGCATCAACGAGAATGCTTTCATGTAATAAGCACCACATGTCCTGGTTTGATGTATTTGTGAACCGTGAAGGGGAATTTTTAACGTAAAGAATGATTTTTGTATTATTTTTTATCAGTGTGACGAACGGAAGTGAGTGTAAGTGTGAACGTGGGGCCTCAGTTTTGGTTTTTAATTCACGACAGTAATGACACCACTAATGTGCATCCATGTTGCTTTATACATTGCATCGTCCTCATCTGAACCAATTTATGATGCTTATATTGTTGCTTTAGGAGATTATTGTGCTGCATTTTCCTTTATCTCTGTACATGTTGGAAATTAAGAATGACATTGTGTGTTTGTGTGAGTGTGTCTGAGAGTTAATAAAATATGTTTTTTGACATCCCCTGTGCATCTGCGTGAATAACAACTGTTCCTTTTTTTAAGGAATGTGTTTTTTACAGTTTCTGTTCCTCCAAAGCATTTAAGACGATTTATTATTTTCTTCATAAGCTTTGTGGCTTTTTATGTAGCACGAGAAAGTGTCACAGAGACAGATTGAAGGTGCTACACATCCTTCTTCCTACTAAACCTGGAGGGTCAAGGAGAGTCACTGTTGGGCATTAGAGTGGGGATTTGCACCATGAGAGGGAACAAACCACCTTTTCCCACCCACCCCCGTCAGAGCCACATTTATGAAGGGAAAAACACCCCACAGCATTGCAATCGCAACAGTAAATGCAGGTCAATAAGCTGCACTTTGAAGTCAGGCAATTATTCCATCCATCCACATTTTTATTTTGCCCCTCAAAGGGAAAGTTTATAGGGGGTTTGGGTGCAGAGAATTTTTTTAGTGTATGATTTTGTTAAGGCAGCCGCTTGATAGCTGGACTTTGAAGTTGATGTGAAAAATATGTGACTGAAATATTACAGCGCTATCAGTGTTTGATGCACTATAAGTTATTCATGCGCTGGACAATATCTGGTGCAGAAATGTGTCTCTTGAATCCTGCAGCTGTTTTAAAGGAAAGTGAATCTGCATTTTTCATTATTGACTATAATAAATATCAGTAACTTTGATCCTTAAGAAGCCACTATCATTATTTCACCCTCTTTGTTGCTTTCCTGCATCCTTCCTCTGTGATTTAAGGACATTTTTTTGGTGGTACTTAATTGCATTACGCTGGTTTGTTTGTAAGCCCCCAGAGTCTCATTGCATCAAGGTAATTGCGATGTTGTGGTTAAATCGCCATGGCAACATTTTTTATCTGGCCGTTATAAACTTCGACATTAAGAAACTGAAAAACAATCCGGCTCACTTTCCACTGAGCAAGCTGGGGGCTTTGGAACCAAATGCGTCCTATTAACTTTATACACCAGCCTGTAAAAACGTGAATGTGTGTGTGTGTGTGTGTGTGTGTGTTTGTGTGGTATGTAAAGAGAGGGAGGGGTCTCGTTTTATTCAATTATGGGACTCCTTTCTACCCGAATCAAGGAAGGAAGTTGTCTCAAGTGTTGACTGGCAGTCTGGCAGAGTGCGGTGAGACTGGAAACAAGAGTTTATACATTCAAATAACACCACCGTCCTAAACATCCTGTATAATTACATACTAAAGAGCAGCAGCAGCAGCTGAATCAGAATCTATACAACAAACAACCTGGAGGGGAAATCCTTCCTTTCATACTGCGCACATGCACCTTTACAGCAGATGATGTCAGAAAAACGCACCGCATCTTTATGAGCCTCCACCTCAAACCTGTTTATGTCGCTGACACATCAGAATGAGTCGTCACATGTACATTTATTCAAGTACTACTTGATCTTTAGTTTGGTATTTCTATTTTATACTTCTACACCACTACATCTCAGAGGGAAATGCACTTTTTTGCTTCACTACATTTATTTGACAGATTTAGTTACTATTCATATTCAGAATTTACATGTGAATCATATGATCGCTTTTTTAAGATATGATGCATTGCCATAGATAAAACTACCTAACAGAGTATGAAGTAGTTCACATAAGCAACCACAACATTAAAGTACTGCTCATATATTAATGCATAAATAATCATGATCATATTACAATACAATGAAGGGCCATTCTGCATAATGAGGACTTTTTATTGCTAATACTTCTGTACTTTAGCTTAATTTAAAATGTAGTATTTTCGTCCTACCAAAGTACTTTTGTCAGTAAGACAATGGAGTAGAAGCGCTGCTGGGTATTTTTTGTGGTAATCACATACAGGTGCTGTTTGGATCCTTCAGGTGTATTAAGCTCATTCAGCCTTGTGAAGGGCTCATTTCATGGGTGGAAAAAAGTACAAAATGCAAGTCTACCTCAAAAATAATCCAAGGCACACTGTGGCGTTTGAACAAAATTAAAATGCCTTTATTTTAAATGGCAATAATTGTTTAAAATGACCAACGCGTTGCGACCAACATAGGTCTTTATCACTGTGAGCATTCAGCATTACTTTTGTCAGTAATTAGATTTTTTTTTTAATTCTGTGTTGGGTTTTTGCATTGTATCATCAGTTTATTAATGGTGGTGATGGAAGAAGTATTGTGATCTTTTACTTAAGTATCAATATCACACTATTAAAAGTCCTGTACTCATAATTTTACTTCAGTGGAAGAACAAGTGTATAATATAATATTTAAGCAACACAATGTATTAAAAGTATCAGAAGGAGAAGTACTTTTTGTGGCAGAATATATTAAATTACTGGATTATTAGTACAGATGTATAAGCAGCATTTTAATGTTCAATCGTGATTAATCGCATGATGGTCCATCGCGATTAATTGGAAATTAATTGCTGTTCAAAATGTACCATAGAGGGAGATTTGGGAGTATTTTGTACTCTTATCAACATGGGAGTGGGTAAATATGCTGCTTTATGCAAATGTATATATATATTTATTATTGGAAATCAGTTAACACAAAACAATGACAAATATTGTCCAGAAACCCTCACAGGTACTGCATTTAGCATAAAAAATATGCTCAAATCAAAACGTATGCCCAACAGGCAACAACAGCTGTCAGTGTGTCAGTGTGCTGACTTGACTATGACTTGCCCCAAACTGCATGTGATTATCATAAAGTGGTCATGTCTGTAAAAGGGAGACTCGTGGGTACCCAGAGAACCCATTTTCATTCATATATCTTGAGGTCAGAGGTCAAGGGACCCCTCTGAAAATGGCTATGACATTTTTTCCTCGCCAAAATTTTACGTAAGTTTGGAGCGTTATTTATCCTCCTACGCGACAAGCTAGTATGACATGGTTGGTACCAATATAGCTTTAAAACGGAGCCTGCTACAATTGTAAAATTGCATTTTGCGTTACAGAAATTAGTGGCATTAAAACAAATTTGCGTTAATGCGTTATTATCACTTTAACTTTGACAGCATTAGTTACTTTAAAAGCTATTGGGTAGTTTAATATATAACAATGCATCATATTTTATAGGTTGATCCTGTATTTTGTACATAAAATGTTGATCTTCAAAGTAACCAGTAACTATATTTGTCTATAGTGGAGTAAAAACGTTTTAATACTTCCCTCTGAGATGCAGTGGGATGGAGGTACAAATTAGCATAAAATAGAAGTACGAGCAAAGTACACGCACCTCAAAATTGTACTTGAGTAAAAGTATTTAGTTACTTTCCACCAGTGATAGAGGGTGAACAGGGATTCACAGCTGATGTCTGTGATGCGTGTTGGCTCACAGCACCATTGTGAAATTATGAACTTTGGTATTAATGATACCAAAAAAATGAAGCATTTGATCTAAAAAAAGAAGCGTCAGGAGGAAAAACGCTAAATGAAAAGCAAACATCTTGAATTGGTCGAGAACCAGATGGCCTCTTTGACATTAAGAAGCCGCTTTGGCATTTTAAGAAGGCAGTCCCAGGATGATTTCCGAGGAACTTCCGCAAAAACGAGGTACAAAGCCCACAGATATTTAAGCAATATCCATAGCAATTTACTGTTTTATTTACAAACTGAAACATATGTTTCTAGACCTCTGCAGCCCCCCTCTCCCTCCCGTCTCTCCTTATTACCACACTGATTTACTGCTGCAGCATTTCTCCCACACTATCTGCTTTCTCCTTTCCTCTGTTTGTCTCGGTATTATCTTTATCATATTCTCTCATCACTCATTCAAACTCTCCCTGCAGACCTGCCCGTTAACAGCACATGCCCTACCTTTTACACTCAGCTATTGTCTTTTCTGCTTGTGTTTTCTGTGCTGCGATGCTGCCTGTGCCTCTGGGACCACTGCGAGCTCGCATCTGAAACATTTTAGAGAGACACATATTTGCTGTTTTAGAGCACAAAGGGATATGCCATGGCAGAGGCCGTTTGAAGTGGCTTCACAGGGGGAACCAGAACCAGAGCGAGGGATTTGAGAAACCATAAAGAAACGTTAGCGCAATGTAACTTTTGCTGAATTTAATCTAATGGAAGTGGGGATTGATTCAATGTGAAGGCGCACCCCCTTTGAAGCTGGCCCTGTTGATGTTTCTAATGCAATAGCTCTGTTGTAGAAACGCAGCATTCCTCCCTACCTTGCAGACAGTGCTTCACTGCGAGTTTGACAGGAGTGGGTGCGTGATAGTGCCTAATCCAGGAGATCCCAGGTTGACACCGCTTCCAGTAACCACTATTTGAAGTGTGAGATTGGAGACGGCAGCGGTTGACTCCCTGACGGGCTCCTTATCTGAAGACATAATGTTTCAAGACTGATTTGTGGGGTGCGTTTCTTGGTTTTTTGAACAAGGAGCCGTGTTTGTAGAGAGTCCAAAAGGTGGTTCACAGTATAAAGATATTCAGATTTACTGCAGCTGAGATGGCGAAGAGAGAACATCGTACCTAATGTTAAAACAAGAGAGGATCTGATCCACATTTATCCGATGGTGGTGGTTTTAATTTCCTTCTCTATCCGTGGCTTTCTATTGCATTGGTGTGAATATACGGGTTTAACACATAGACTAAAAGTGGACGTAGTCACCGTGATGTCACCCGTTGCTTTGTGGACTGCCGTTTTGAAGCCTCGAGTTCTGCATTTTGGCTGTCGCCATCTTGTTTTTTTTGCAACCAGAAGTGACACGAGAGGGTGGAGCAAAGTACAACCGAACGCTGAATAAGACTTTACGCTCGTTCGAGATGAACTGCGCCTCGCCTGGAAAGTATCAGGCGGAGGCAGCAGCAGGGGGTGGTGACAGAAAGCTGTGGTCAAGTGTGACAGTTTCCAGCCGTTAGATCTGATCTGTAGGCTACTTGTAGTTTGCAGACCACGTTGGGATTTATTTGTATTTGTTTGTAAATATATGTGGAAATGTGCGTGAATCTGGCATTGGATTCTATCCTTTATTATTTTTATGTCCACCTTGTAAAGCACATTGTAATGAGCACTTGTTTTAATAAGTGCTATATAAATAACCTTCATTATTATTATTATTATTATTATCATCAACCACACAAGATATGTTTGATAACAGATGAAACCTTCATTGCACAACATGAGACTAATAGTTTACAATCTAGCGTCAAATATTACAATTACACAGAAAGTTCAGATTTTCTACAACATGTGGTGTTTGTTGTCAAAACTAAGAGTCAATCAGCTCTTTGATCAGGCGACAGCCAGGCGTTTCCCATCATGCCCTG
>CAKALG010007086.1:0-11111 GCA_916700815.1 Helicolenus hilgendorfi
AGCCTCGGCCAAAGCCACTAATCCCCTCACATACCTACACTCCGCCTCAGTCAGTACCGCTGCCCTGCGCTGGCCACATGCAGTCTCATTCAAACAAGTCACTGAAAGGCAAAGGGGTTCAGAGTGGTCTTACACACACACACACACACACACACAGAGAGAGAAGAAATGAGGGATGGAAACTGAGAGAGAGAGAGACAGAGAGAGAGGTGAGGGGGTTTGTCTCCAGAGGGTTTACTGAAACCACTGTGCTCTACCTTTAACCTTTATGCCATCTGAGGGAATCCATATGAGGAATACCTTTTAAATGCTTTCTGAGTTTTGTGAGGCTCTGACGCATCGGCAGAATCAACGATCCATATTTATTGTCCTCTCAAGGCTCTGCAGGAATGCATTGGAGGGGAAGATTTGGCCCATTGTAAGAGTTTTAGTCTGAAGTCGCCAGAATAGTCGACACGTTCTCATCCAAACTCGTCACATACTGCCCCTTGGCGTCACTTTATTTTCGGCATCAAAACCACTATATCTACCCTTGGCATCACATTAGGTTTAGGCAACAAAACCACTATAGTTAGGTTTAGGGAAAAACATCATGGTTGAGCTTAAATGTACTTTGTTTTAGAGTGAAAATGAATTGATTGGGACACGAACGAACAGCTGATTGTAACGTGATGCACGGGACACGGACAGCGGTCTCCTGGATTAAAGCCCTGTGTTTGTTGGACCCATCCACCTCCTCTCCCGCTCGGTGTGTGTCTTTTCACTCTTTAAACTACGTCACCACACTCCTGGCGCACTTTCTCGGAGCGTTACTGTTGCCGCGGATGGGTTGTAGTAGTGGATTGTAGTTAATGGAACACCTAGTGCGTTTCATACCTGCGCTAAGGGGTGTCTTGTGCGGAGGTATCGAACGCCGAAGGCCATGACAAAGCCTTGGTATTTGACGCAATGGGAATGGCATGCATGCTAGGGTAGAACCAAAAGTGTTTGCACGTGCACACTTCACAGGTACGTTACGTCTTGTTCCACACCTGATTTATCTGTATTCCTCCCTCTCAGCCGACACATAAATCAAGCCCATTTGCCTCCAAGTAAAAAGGAGGGATGTGCTTTTTTTTGTTTTTTAAATGTGCAGCACAAGTTTGACAAGCCTGCAGAACTCCCATTATTTCCAAAAGAGTCACAGTATCAAGAAATATACATGCAGTGCACCGTGTAAAATCAACTAGAGAGCAGCACATAGAACTTCATTCAGGTAGGTGGTACGTAATCACTCCCCGGCTACAACTTTACCACAAGTATCTGATGGTTTCACAGCAGCCAAGCTAACAGCGCCGTAACTAAGACGAGGTCACGAGGTCAAAGGTTAAAACCACACTGGCTCCTACTCAGAGATTCAGTTTCCTAATGTGTGTGTGTGTGTGTGCATGCCTTGTTCAGCCACCTCAACATACCGTAACAATCACTCTCCTCCCGCTGACCACCAACTCAATATCCTGTGTGGTTCCGTATGTTGGTTCAGACATGTTTGCTTCTTTTCTTCTCCGTCTTCTTATCCATAAACTTTTTTTTCTTATTTACTTTGTCATTCTTTCACTCGTCTCTTGTTACTTCCGATTCGTCTCTCGTTATTCCTTTCTATCCTGAGACGTTTCATTAAAATCATCCACAGTCTCTCTCTCTCTCTCTCTCTCTCTCTCTCTCCTTCTCTCTGTCACTTTCTTTTCTTTTACATTAGGTCTTTCAATTCGTCCACTTATGCACTCAATCCATCATGTAGACCTGTTCTCAGATCCCCAGATGCCTATTGGGGGAAAAATCCAGCAGCAAACTAAAAGCAGATTACACTTCCTTCTTAAAACGGCAAGATGAAGAGAGAGAGAACAAGAGCCGGTCCACTTTTAAAGGATTACTGGTTTTAGATCCTAAAGAAAGAAAGGGATACCCTTCCAATTTTAAAGGATTACCTTTGTGCCTTGAAAAAAATGGACAATGCCCAAAAAGAAGAGAAAAATCTGCCCTGTGGGTTAGGGTTTACGAACAAGTATCTACGCATTTTGTTTCAGGATTATCACCTCTTTGGTGGCCTGTTGGTGGTCTGTTAGAAAACCTGAGCCCAACACGATCACACTCACATAAAGTGTTTCATGAAGCTGCCAAATTACTCAGAAAATTACAAGAACAGCTTGTTTTAAGTGGAGATGTCACTAAAAAATCAACCATACTGATTTTTGTATATAATTAAGTAAATATAAAAGTGCAGTCAGTAGAGTGCAGATCTCTCCTCCCAAACAAAGAAGAGTTGAATCTCACTCAGTTGTCCCTTTCCAGCTCTCTTACAGTCAAGATGGCCGCAAAGGTAATAAAAACAGGGATTTATTCATCTCGTATCATGCCTAACTTTTATGGATCGTAACATATCGGTCTGATTCAAAATGACACCAAACTTTTCTATGGATGTCAGTTTTTGAGCCACGACAGAGGTCAAAATGTGACCTGCAACAGACTAAGTGAGGCTTGTTTTTAGCCAAGCCGATTGTCGGAAATGGCTTTTGCTAATGAAAAAGGTTGTTGATCACTTGCTGCCCCTATCAGCTGGTTAAGACGAGTAAGGAGTCAGCAGTCAATGACAGTATATACAGTCAATAAATAGCTTTTTCAAAAATTGTGAATCACTGCAACCACAGAGGTCCTTGAGCATACAGCATACATAACTGAGCACAAAAAGTAAAAGGCTGATGGATCGAGTAGTATGCAAGATTAGCTGTGGACAGACAGACGCACATATGCACACAAACATAACCGAACGCATGATCTCCCCACAGGTTTACGTGCTTGAAACATGACTCACCGGGAGCTTTCTGCAATAACAACTTTATCGTCTTGATTTTTGATAACGTTCAGTCCAGCACTTGATATACATTTTGTTTTTATTTTATGAAATCTTGAGCATACAGTACAATCTCAAAAAACCTTGAGGCCAGTGTGAATCTACTCTACGGCCTACTAACAGCAACGAACAATACTTGAGAAGGCTAACATCAGCACTATTTGCGATGACTGATTACCGTTCTGCATGGAGATGATAATAATGGAATCCAGTAGCCCATCGAGAGACAGAGAAAGAAAAAAAGGAGGAGAGAGGAAAATAAAAACCAGCGTGAAGGAGGTCAAGAGAGAAGTTACAAAACGGAGAAGAAAATGTGAAAAAGAAGGAAGAGATTAAATAGTAGTGAGAGCGTCGAGGGAAGGTTTGGGATCCGACTGGGGAGGGAATAAAGTGAAGGGAGAAGAATAATGGTAGCGGAGAGAAGAAGGATGAGAAAGGAGAATATTAAGACAGTGGGAGGGCTCCTGGTATCCATGGAGGTAAATAATGAGAATCTCATGACATGGGGCCTCCAGGAAAGCGTCCCACTTTTCTCTCATCCCTCCCTCCTCTTCTTCTCTTCTCCCCCTTGTTTTCATCCGCGCCCCTCTTAGCCGACTCCCTTTTCTCTTCCCAAATCCTTCCCGCCTTTCTCTCAACCAGCAGCACAAACATGTATGAATTAATCTCGCCTTGATTTGCATAAGAAAAGACTTTTTTTTTTTTAATTCCTCATGGAGCAGATCCGAGACATTCATTAATGATTAAACAGTGATTACTGACATGTCTGCCTTTTGACTCTCCTCTGTCTGGAATGCCATGAATAAAGAGCTAATCTGTGACACAGACTGGGTTTTCTGATATCTAGAGCCTCTCTGGGGGAATGTAAATGCTGTGTTTCCCCCCCTGTGTGACCGTTATACTTTTATTTATTATTCATTACATTTATTTATTCCATATGTGTTGCTTTTAATTTTTCAATAATTCTATGCCTCAAGATTGTTCTCCTGATGTTGATCTACTTATTTTCTCTAAGCACATCTAAAAGTTTCCAGCTGCACCCCCAACAGCGACCCCAAACCGCAGAATTTCCCTTCAACTGCGACCTGATTTTACGGCCCTATTGGAAGCTCTAACAAAATCAAGGAATTCACCATTTAAGTAAAATGAAAAGGAGGAGGAAGGATAAGAAGAGGAAAAAGTAGAAGAAGACAGGGAAGAGAAGGGGAGGAAGACAAAGAAGAGGATGAAGACAAAACATATGAAGAAAAGTAAGGAGAAGAGGAGGAAAATGAAAAAGATTAAGAAGAATCTATTTGATTTAAAGGAACATTAAATTATTTCCCAATTCCGAAAAAAAAAAACATAGACGTATATAGGAAGTGGATGTAGTCACTGTGACGTTACCCATTGGTTTGTGGACTACGGTTTTGAAGCCATCGCTGCCGCCATCTTGTTTTTTTGCAACCAGAAGTGAAACATGAGGGTGGAGCTGAAGTACGCTGAATAAGACATTTTTAGGTGACCAAAATGTTGCAATTAACTTTCATGAACTGAAAACACACTGTGAAAGTTGTAAGACGAAAACACGTACAACTCCCAGACCAGACAACGCCGTGGTAGCGACGTGTCAATCACAAGGTAGCCCCACCCTAAAGCATCCCCTGCTTTATGGTCTGTTTGACTCTAAATGGGACCATAATTTACTAAATGAACATCATGTTGTATTTAAGAAGACTTGAAACTAACAATTGAGACCATAAACTCATGTTTACAATGTTTACTGAGGTAACAAAGCAAGTAAGAGTCTATACAATCAGACTTCTTTTTGCAACCGGAGAAGTCGCCCCCTGCTGGCTGTTAGAAAGTCTGCTTTGGCTTCACTTTTCAGACCCGGAGGTTGCCCACTGCAATGAGCACGTAACTTATCAAAGTTGAGACATATGTAAATCCAATATCCACTGGCCGTGTAGCTTTACAGCTCTGGTTTGATCCACCAAGTGTTGAGTTAAATACTTGGCAGGTTTGTTATCTCTTGTGCTGCGTGTGTTTTTTTATACAAAGTAGCATTGCTTTGGTTTTGTCTGTTCAGATAATAAAACAATGAGCTGAAAGCAGCTGCAAAGTAGGCTGTGAAATCGGAGCAGGTTTGTCAATGCTCTGTGTGATTGGCTAGTGTGACTTTGTCTCTTACATCCTGTTGAAAATTCTGAGGAAGAATTTACTAGCTCGCTCTCACAAGGGTCTTGTACGCTCAATTCACAATTCACACTCATAACTGGTACACCCTTCAGGTCATAGAGAGGAACATCAGCCTGAAGGTAAATAGATGAAGCTGAGTTTAGGTCTTTGTTCCTGTTCTTCTGTTTATAACAGACCAGACCAGCTCCTGATCCCCCAAGATTCATTTCCTTCTCTCCTCTCAACACATATGTTGCCTTAACCCTCTCTCCTCTTCTTTTCTAAACCTCCTCAACCCCCTCACTTCCTTCTCTCCCAGATCCCTCTGTTATAAAATTCCTCTGGGCTGCTTAGGTGATGATAAGACCATGCTTTCTCTCAGTCCCTCCCTCCCTCTGTGGGTGCTGATGAGATCATGTGATGATTTAAGTGTGTTTATACCATTGGATTGACTTCAGAGTTAAACCACAGGTTGACTCTACGTAAACCTTCTGGAAATATCACTAGACCTACCAATGTGTGTGTGTGTGTGTGTGTGTGTGTGTTGTCCATAATGGATGTGTCTTCACTTTGGGGTCAGCGGGGGTAATCCCCACCTTTAGAGCGAGGATAATCAGACCCATCACTACAAGTGCAACCCCACACAAACACAGACACACACAGATTCATACACACATGTTTATCGTTAAAGGATTTCTGCAGCGTTGGTGAATTTCATCCTTATTTTCCACACTGAGCTGTTTTAATCTAATGATTTGGGGCGATTGACACTAGTTTATCACCCAGTTATCTAAACCGAGTCTGGTGAAAGTTACATTATAGATGCCGATTAACTCTTTTTTTTATATTGATCATTATTTATTTGATGAAATCCAAACTTCAGAGATGTGAATGACGGACATTTTGGGTTGAATCAAAGTATCCTCATACAACGAATGGTATGATACGAAAAGTTATTCCTCATATTTTGTCTTTTAAAAATAAACTTCCGACTTCACAGAAATTATTTGGTTAAGTTTAGGCCAATCTCAGAACCCATTGGCTATCGGTCCGGCACAAGGGGCTATATTGAGATTTTCTTTTCCGTGCTCTGCTCATTGTTTACGGTCCGATTAGCAACTTGAGATGCGAGACTGGAGTTGAGAGACGACATGTACAACCTGATTGTTTCACAAGTAGCCAGTTTACAAGCTAATATTAAACCAATACGAAGCAAAATCATCATCAGACGATAGCTGGTGGGTTCTGAGATTACATTTTGGCCAATGCGTTCCACTTCTTTAGCCCTCTCTTTTTACCTGCATGCAACCAAAGTCTGCTCCAACGTGATTGGTCAATATTACTCAGTCAATACAAACGGAAACCAGAACGCTTCTGATACCAAAATGATGAATGCATAATCTGTTTTTAGAGATTGTGTTTATGCAACAAAACTTCTTAGTTAGGTTTAGGAAAAAAGATTATGGTTTGTGTTAAAAAAAAAAAAAAAAAACACAGAGGTAACTCAAGTACGGAAGTTCCATGACAAATCATTTTTCGGGCTACATACAAATGATTTGGCATTACTTTTCATGGGTATAGCTACGAACGGTGTATGAGAAGAGCCAGGTTGAACATATAAGCATCTATAAGAGTGTATAAGAACATATAAGTATTATTATTTTAGGACAGTGGTCACCAGCCTTTACAAAGATCTCCTTTCGAGTCCAAATATAAGAGAGGATCCTCCAGCAATATTAGCCCCCCCCCCACACACACACACACATATACATATATCTTTTTTTTTCTTAACTTCAGTGATATGCCGTCACTGTCTTTTTCTCCATGTACAATAACACACTGCCGTATTTAAATCTGATACGCTGAAAAAACGTGCTTAAAGTGCTTTGTCTTTACAAGAAGTTAGAGCGAAGAATAGCGTTGACGCACACTGACACTGCTAACACAATGCATTTCCTGTAGTTGCTCCACAATAAAAGTCTCCATGTGATTCTTCTTTGCAGTCAGTTCTGATAGGAGAGTCTATAGTATGTGTGTCCCTTGAAGAGGATTCCTTACATGTCCAGCAGTGTGACAGCGAGCATTACACCCCCATCACTCCTACCAGGCGCTGCTGTCACTACACATTACAAGCTACATACACACACACAGAGACATGCACATACACATGTATGTACAGTATTCTCATATGCAAAATCAAGCTTTCACTCTTCTACTAAATATATTCGCAGACACTCAAACTTTCATGTCATGTATGCACACATCCTGAGAGAGGCTCCCGTCATGACCTGCAGCACACACACTCCTCATTCATCACCTCCACAACCGAACCCAACTTTGTTCAGTGTGTGTGTGTTTTAACCATGCGCTCCCCTGCTGAGTGACAAATCTCTCTGCCAAAGAGGCAATCCGTCAAGCCTGCACACACAAACACACACACATATCACACACAGGCCTACTGTGTGTTATGAAGATTGAATATCACAGTAGCCTCAGATGATCCAAACCTATTCTCATCCCCAATTCTTGTAGGAACCTGCAGCCGATACACAGATCACAGCAGGAATGCGTGTTAAAAATGATCCAGACCAGTGTCATGTTTATGAGTGTGTGTGAACTCTAGGGAGCGGTACACACACAGCACATGCTAACACACACACACATGCTATAGTTGGACCAGACCTCTCTGATTTGGTCTGCTCAGCAGGGAGCCTGTTGTCACAGTACGGTTTCCCATGGCTGGACTTTAAAGGGAAAATCAGCTAAAAACTACTTTCACAAAGCACATCCATGAACACTGAGCCTCACACACTGCCTGGCATTGACAGGGAAAGTGTTTAGAACATGCAGTTTATGCCAAAACCCGACAGCAATGGGTCATGGGAATTTCACATGTAAATCCATTCTAAATTGGGCGGCGGTGGCTCGGTGGTCGTCTACTAATTGGAAGATCGATGGTTCGATCCCCGGCTCCTCCAGTCAGCATGTCGAAGTGTCTTTGGGCAAAATATGAACCCCAAATTGCTCCCGGAGGCTGTGCCATCGGTGTGTGAATGAGTATTTAGATTAGATCCTGATGGGCAGGTTGGAACCTTGCATGGCAGCCAGGTAAAAAAAAGGTTTAATTTCTCTCTTAAAATAACAATCTGAGTCTGTCAGTGGCAAAAACAAGTACTTAGTGGACGTAAAATGACGGTACCAGGTTGCCTCAAATGATTACATTACAGGCCGTTGAGCAGCTGGCGTCTGCAGCGTTCTCCCTCAATACTGGACCAGTTTCAAAAAGTGTTGTCCCCATTAGTCACTTAGACACAAAAACACGGTAAAATAGTAATCCAGGTTGAAAAATACCAAAGTCCTTTAACAGGGGATTGGAATATTACATATTTTTTACGTACAGTGATCTCAGCATTTGACTGTTAGCTGAAATTGTTCAGAATGGGTCTTTCATTGGTTTGTTCTTCTGTGGAACGGAAATGTTTAAAATCAATAATTCAGAAGAAATAAAAATGCTGAATTTCTATCAGGAGTGACTGATTGAAAGAAATGTATTTATTTGATAATGTGTGCAGAATAAGAAAAGTTATTATTGAGATATGTGAGGAGTCTTTGGTTCATTTTATGAGGGCAGTCATGCCATGAGCCCCAAAGAATAACCCCCTAACACTGTAAAACTGCCAGCTTAATATTCTTTTGCATGAATAATAATTACAAATTGTTAAGCCTTAATTATCAGCATTTAAAGTGAAAATGTATTAATGATTGAAGTGAATGCGGGAAATGGGTTCAAGATTCACAACCAAAAGCAGAGATCTAGAACATAGAAAGCAGAGAGCACATTTTAAGAAATGCCGTGAAAATATTACCAAAAAGCACTTTTTCTTTGGCATTTTTTGGCAGGTTCCTTTTTTTACACACCATTGCACAAAGTTAGACACACTCAGGTCAATTTCAATGGTATATATTTATTTCCAAATGCATTAATTTGAACTATTCTTATTGTCTAAAACAATTTTTTGTTCCTTATACGTCAAATTACTCACCAAGATGCTCTGATCAGATCCTCTTTATAATTCCATTTATATCTAAAGAAGTTGGTAAGAAAGCCTTTATGTTTCGGGCTCCATCTGATTGGAATAAGTAATCTTTAAATATATTCGTTCTCTGTCATCATTTCACTTATTTAAAACTGTTTTGTTTTCTCATCTTAAAACAGACCACTGCTCTTATTACTATCTGTATTATTATTTGTTTATTTTATTTTTCCCTTTGTTATTTAGTGTGTTATTTGTTTGCTTATATGTTGCTTGTTTTTACATTATGTCTTGTATTGTTCTGTTTTCCATTTGTTAAAAAAACAGACACACGAACAGGACTGTAATCATGATTGCCTTGAAGGAAGTACAGTAAATACAGCAAGACACGACTTAACGTGTTGCATCTCTTTGGTGGATTTACATGATGTCATTCGATTGGAATCTGTGATATAACATTTCGTCTGATTCTGTTGACGTAAAATACTATAGTTCACTCGCTCACTCTCTTTATGTATGACACCTAAACAAATGAAATATGTGTAATTTCTCCCACTGAACACATTAATTAGGAAGGAGGTGACTCTGACAGATGACAGGATGATTCTCTGCGGATCGGTCTCCAAACTAAAAGCACAGCTGCGGTGAGAAGCCCCACTGAATGTAAAGTTTAGACAAGCGTTTCCCACAGAGTCTGCCTCCCATTTAGCATCAGCGGAGCAGCTCCAGGTTATACATCTTACATATTTCCGCTCCTCTCCTCCGGCTTGTGGCTTTGGAAGAAAGTCGTTCATGTTCGCAGAGGCTGAACGCTCCGTCCCAAAGACGCAGGAATAACAAATTTCAAAGCTGGTATGTTCTTTTCTAAGTTCAGCTGGTATTCGCCTTTAAGCTCTCACCAGCATTTATATATATACACAACGTTGCAGGAGGGCAGAAACCTCCCTGGGAGTTTATTTGTGGACGAGAGGAGCAGGATAGTCTCACAGCTCACTTTATAAGCCCGGTAGACTCTATCGGGGTTCTCAGCACTGTAATCTTTCCATCACTGTCCAGCACAGAGGAATCAGACTGTATGTTTTCTCTCTCTTTAGACATAAATGAAAATACCTGACTGCTCCAGCACCTCGAAGGCATGTATTGTACTGTGCTCTCCAGACACACACACACACGGTCTCAGTTATAAGCAAACCATCTCCAGCACCCATTAAGCCTGCAGGTATGCCGGGCAGTGATTTGTGGTGTGTGTTTTGAACATTTTGAACATTAATCACACTTTCAGAAACATGATAATCCTTCCCTGGGTATAAGTCAGTCTGTCCTGAGGGGAAATTTGTAAAAAGTTTTGTGGGATTTTACTCCTGCATACCGAATCAATGAGGAGTTTAGCTGATTTACGCCCCAAGAGTCCAAGAACTTATGTCGAACGTATGAACCTGCTGCTGCTCCATATTTCATTGTGTTTCCAGGGGTTTTGTGCCGGTCAACTCTGATTTAAATCTCCCGAACTGATCCGCATTGTATTTTGCATTGTGATTTACTACATTAATAAAGGTTATATGGCCA
Organism: Helicolenus hilgendorfi; assembly: GCA_916700815.1. Classification (NCBI taxonomy): domain Eukaryota; kingdom Metazoa; phylum Chordata; class Actinopteri; order Perciformes; family Sebastidae; genus Helicolenus; species Helicolenus hilgendorfi. The sequence goes on from CAKALG010007086.1 coordinate 10,651, forward strand.
GGATTTATTGGATTAATGATTTGTTGTCTTCATTTATTGTTCAGTAAGTTCAGTTCGTGTTCACCATTCAAACATCTTTAAATAATTGCCATCATTTGTCATTATTTTCCCCTTTGAGAGATTTGAATGTCTTACAGGTCAAGACTTTTAAGATGTCTCATTTTGAAAAATATTGCCATCTCTTTTGGTTTCAATTTTTAATTTAACTCTTCAAAACTGCGCATTTATTTCAAACTCGTATTGTGACATTTGTATGATAAAGATTAGTTTATCCCCAGCAGAGTCACTCCTCTTCAAGACATGAGATATTAAAGAAATACCTTAGGTCACGCTCTTTACTATATCATGTGCATTTCTCTGTTCTATTCACTGTACAGTATTGATGATCATCAAGCTACAACGGGAAAGATATTAGTGTAAGAATTTTAAGGAACTGGTTGTGCAAATTTTACAAAAAATAA
>CAKALG010007088.1:0-12659 GCA_916700815.1 Helicolenus hilgendorfi
AGCACCGAGGACGGTGTCGGTACCGGTGCTGGTTCGGGACGGGAAGCTCTGCAGCCACTCAGCTCCTTATAATAATAACGTGACTCTCGGACATTATAACACCGTGTTTGGCTTTGGAAACAGCAGCGTGTACGGCTGCAGTTATCACAGTGTTTCAGCTCATAATAACCAGCTGGTTGATTTAACAGGTAACAGTGAGGGAACCTTCAACCACGGACACTTCCAGGCTTCATTACAGCCTGTAAGAGGCTGGTGATTCATGTCTGTAGAGTAGAAAAAGATAGCAAATATTTTAATGTCAAATTTGTTTTATCCTATATTTTGTATGAACTTTTATCTGTTGGTGGTTTTCTCTTTTAAAAAAAAAAGTCAGAGGCAAATAAAAAAACAGCTGATTGATTCATAGCCTGTACTGTCTTAAAGAGTATCTGCTTTTATATCGATTATACATAGCCTACAATTCATATTTTAAAAAGCTAGCCTACACATTATGAATTGAGTATATAATTTAATATTGGTTATAAAGTTTGTGTTATGCCAACTATTCCACAACGTTTATATATGCCACTAATTCGCTTCCAGGGGTTATATTAAATTAAATTTAAAATTAAATAATTTTATTTCCGTTTCATTTAAAACAAATATAAGTCAATTTTGTCATCGTTTTAAATTGTTATTTTTGTTTTTTTTGTTATTTGTTTGTTTTATGTCTTTCATGTCTGTCTATCCTGGCCAGGACACTGTTGGAAAAAGTGTTTTTTTAATCTCAATTAGTTTTTACTCTTGGTTAAATAAAGGTTAAACAAAAAAAAGTGTCTTTAAACAGTTTTTTTTAATTATTATTATTATCATTGAGTCAAGGACCATTACATATTTAGGCTAAATGTTGACACCTACTGTCCAAAAATGTGTAATGTTCCTTTTTGGATCTAACATGCCTGATTAGAAAGCCTTCAGTGATCTGTTATGTAGCAGGTTTATTATCACAGAAGGCCATCAAACAGGCTAATGGATGAAGTGACATCTGACCTGACAGCACTGCTCTGCTCTATCAAACTGAGCTCATTATTGTCCCATTCACAAAATCCGCTGATAAGGCCGGAGAGCTTGTCCTGTCCTGGAGCTTTGCTTGGTAAACAAACCCGCAGACAGAGTGGCTCTTTAACTTTTTCTAACTTTCAATCAAACGGGAAACAGTTCCAGTCTGACCTGTCACTCACTGATGAGCTGCAGATAGTATAGGACTCAATCCACTTGTGCTGCAAAAAATATAGTTGTGCTTCATTTAATTGCATGCTGTTGACTTGCTGTTTAACTAAAGTCCAGCACCTGAAGGTTAATGCATTATATGGCAACTTGTAAAAAAAAAAAAAAAAAAAGGGTAGTAAATCTACAATGAATGAAGGGATTTAAATTATCACCTCAAAAGATTATAACAAGTTTTTTAGATTTTAACATTAAAACAAGTCAATAGTTTATGCACTACACATGCTCCAGCGTTATTAAATAATACTCTATATAGCCTATCAAATAATGAATCAATGAATTGAGTAAAACTTGTGTGTGTCACTCTTAATGGACATGCAGCAGTCTGAGCCAAAAGGGCCTGAGGAGGAGAAACACCTCAGAGAGCAGCTGAAAGAGCATCTCTGCACAGATAAGGATGAAGCTGTAGACAGAGAGGAGACCAGAGACACTTCACCAGATCAGATAATGCCTCATTGTGTGTGCGTGAGTGTGTCAGAGAAGCAGAAGGCTCTGCAGCAGGTATGTTAATGGTGGGTTTGTCTTTACCTGATATTTCTTACTTGTGCAATAATAAGAAATACCTAAAAATCAAATCACATTTTTCGGTCACAAATATGCAAAAGGAATACTAAGGGGAACTATGCGGACATTTCTAAAATTCATACATGTTACTCCTATGGTCTAAGACAGTTCAAAATATTAGTAAACATGAAAAACTTTCTCCCAAATCCCAAATCTAGAGTGCTAAAGCTCAAACTTGTGATGTCATAGTGTATGAAGTGTGGAGCTGCTCCATAGACAATGCATAGGAGAGATGTTCTAGATGACACTGAGGACACCCAGAGGAGTATATGGGAACATTTTCTGTTTCACAACTGACAATAGAATAAAGCTCATTTGGGTAGAAAAAGGAAAACAACACAAAATCAGTCTCCCATTCATTGTCTATGGAGCAGCTCCAGACTTTATACACTATGACATCACAAGTTTGAGACTCCGGTTTCTGGCTTTGAGAGAGAGTAGCTCATGTTCACACATATGGATTGAACTTTACTAGGTCATAGAATAACATATTGAAATTCTTAATTTGGGTTCCCCTTTAAACCTGCAGTAGGAAGAAAGTGTTTGGCATCATTGGGCAGAAAATTTCCAATAACCTTTCAGCATATTGTAATTCAAGTGTTCTCAGAGAAAACTAGACTTCTGCATCTCCTTATGGCTCTCTTTACTCTCCTCAATCGCCTCAAGCGTTTTCAGAAACATCTTGTACTGTACTGTTTAGTTGTAAAATGAGAAAGTTTGCTCCGCCTGGTGGGCGGTGCTTGGTATTTCCTCAACTGATCTCAACATGGCTGCTGGGTCACAAACTTTCTCATTTTACAGCTAAACAGTACACTACAAGAAATAGGCATTATAGTAACAGAATATTGATTCATATTTGATCAGCGCTGCCTAGTTTGACCGTTTGATCGGAGTTCCGGAGTGATTGACAGCTGCTCAGAGACGGCAAGGCTTCAGCTCAGTTCTGATTGGTTGTTTTCCTCCGGTCTGTGAAATCTTGCAGATGCCATTAGGAGCACCAGAGGACACCGGAGGACACAGAGGCACATGATTTTTTTCAGATTACCTGCACTACTGTCAGGATATAGTCACCGTTTTATAAAAATAACTTTTTAAAATCATATTTGCTTCATTTCTTCCCACTGCTGCTTTAAATAACTATGTTTTCAAACTACAATCTGTAGAGATTGTAGAGTCCTGAAAATATGCAATATGGTAAAAATGTGATCTACGGTAGCTAGTTCACTTTCACACTTTCACTAAAGCACTGCTAAATTATGTTTTATTGTGTGCTTTTTGTAACAGTTTGCCTATGTGTGTGTGTGTGAGAGTGTGTGTGACAGAGAGAGAGAGAGAGAGGGAGAGAGGGAGAGAGAGAGAGAGAGAGAGATGAATGAAAGCAGAATACCTACTGAATAAAGATGCCTGATTACCCTGCGATGATGACGGTCAGTTTAAATAGACAGTGACGTGAGTCTGGCCACCAGTGAAAGACCCATTATGGTTTACTCAAAAAGGTTTTAACTCATGCTGTAATGTTATACGTCAGCTTCAGATACGTCTCTGGCTGTGTAATAGAAATGCCAGTCGGATTATCTGGTGTTTATGATTGGTGCCGAGATGATTCACAGACTCAGGATCAGATCTCCTCTGTCCAACCATCCACCCTGTAACCACTAAAGAGCTATATGAGGATGGAAGATAACTATTGTCCGTGCAAAATCAGACTCCCTTCAAACTAATCCCTTGGTAAAACAGCTCATTGTGTGGTTGTTCCTGTAGTTTGAAGTGGCTGCTGCTGGCTTTGTTACTCTGTGAGGACTTTGGCTTTAAGGCTCCCTCTAGTGGAAGACCACTACGTCACTTATTCATGACGAAAAACTCATTTATGCCAACATGATATCACACAAATAGGCTGAATGAATAAAAGTTTTTACAGATTAAAATAGGGTTTAGAAAGAAATTGACACTGGGAGGTGGTGGATGGAGAGACTAAGAGAGTTTTGTTTTGTATACTTTGATATATTTTCTGTTCAAAAATGTAATAAAACAATTTAGAAGGATTAAAATGGATAATTTTGTTATAATAGGTTTGTCTGTGAACCTCTGATTGACTTGTTCATGATGACATACTTGTTATGCCACATGGAGTTGTGCAAGAAGCCAGGTGTACAGCATAATACAACACTGATGCTGAGCAGATAAAACTGTCACAAATCTAACAGTTACAACAAAGTCTCACTACACGTCATCTCAGACAAAGAAACAGCATGAGCACAACAGGAGACTGACGGCACGACAACTTTCGGTGGCTCAAAGAAAACGTTGTAACCACATAGTTTGTGCTGCGGAAGACAAATGTCTTCCCGGGCTCAAAGGTCAGAGGCTCTGCTGCGTCACATCTGATGCACAACTATGCAGCCAAATATCTGTGCAGTGAATGCTCAGGAGACAATAAATAGGAAGGAAATGTCATTGTTTTCAACTAGGAGCAATCATGCGGATTGTCTCAGAATAAGGGCAGAGGATGAGAACATAGTGGGTAGAGTCACTCTCGCTGCTGGCTTTGTGTATGACTTCATGTGGCTAAGTAAAACAAGCTTTTGATGACAACCAAACATGCGCTCAAAGTGACATAAACCCCAATAAACCTCTGAATTTTCATTGAAATCAGAACGTTTTTTTAAAAAAAAATTCCATATTCAGCACTTTATGGTAAAAACTATACACATAAAGGTTTTAAAAATCAAAAGCATGCCTAGACAGACAGGTGAAAGCTCTCTGTGCTTACAGCTTTTGCAGACAGACGGTCACAGACAAAGAATTCAAGGTGAAACGTATCATACTGCTGATCTTAATACCATGTTGACAAGACAGCAGCTAATGCTTAAGAGGAACCTCAGTAGATTAAAAACAAGCTGTGGAAGAAGTACTCTGATCTTTTACTTAAGTAAAAGTAGAAATGCCACAATTTAAAAACACTCCATTACAAGTAAAACTCCCGATTCTACATGTTACTTAACTAAAAGTACAGAAATATTATCAGTAAAATGTACTACCACAGTCTAAAAATACTCCATTACAAGTAAAACTCCTGATTCAAAATGTTACTTAAGTAAAAGTACAGATGTATCATCAGTAAAATGTACTTAAAGTATCAAAAGTAAAAGTCATTGTGCTTGATGGCTCCTATCACAGTGTTATATTATGGGGGTTTATTTATGTAAAAAGGAACTACAACTGTCAGATAAATTTAGTGGAATAAAAAGTACAATATTTGAGATGTAGTGGAGTAAAAGTATAAAGCAGCATAATATGGAAATACTCAAATAAAGTACAAGTATCTCAACTTAAGTACTTGAGTAAATGTACTTAGTTACGTTCCACCACTGTTTAAAACAGATGGATTTTATAAATGATGATCAACAAAACAGCACAGGTCACGCTCAACCTTATCAGTCAGCTGCACTTTCATCAAATTAATGTATAATAATGCAAAAACTCAACTCAATGTGACGTTGTGCTGTTGGTGACTGCTCGGTGTGTGGCTGGTGCCAGGGAAGCTGGAGGAGTCAGTGGGGCCAGGGGCCACGGAGAGGATCATGTTTATCATACCTACATTTCCAAATGAAGCATGAACTCCCAGAGGAGCACAGACACTGCTAGTAAACGCCTCATTCTCTTGGGGAAAGTCAGGGCGAGCCACGGAGAACAACAAATAAACAGCCACCAAGCAGTGACCGGGTCTGTTTCAGGAGCCGGCCTCAATGTGTCGAAGTCATTAGTGCTCCGGTAGGTACGACCACCCACTCTGACCCCCCCGACCTCCTACTGCAGACTCCCTGCAGACGCAGACAACCAGGTTACTATACTAAACTGATGGGGGCATGAATAACTTGACCACTTAACTACTATGACATTCAATTTGAGAGAGATTATCCACCATATACTCTCACAATATTACTGTGGACACACATATGACAAGTAAAAACACACTGTTTGCCTATCTGATGCTGGTTTATCAGTTCATTTTGTAAGTCACAAAGTTCATTTAGCTTCATTTTTGTGTAAGTACATCATACAAAATATGGGATTAAACTACATTATACAAAACTTATAGTATACATACACTAAATTATGATATTTTATGAGAAGATTCAAATATTTTGAGTATATTTATACTCGTTTTTTCAGTACAACAGCACCACAAACTACAGCCTCCAATATGACCGCATTTGAATCATTGCAGTGCTGTTATATTAGACTGTATTAGTGTACTTTATGAATTGACAACTTGGTGTATAGTTGTGGATAAAATATATATATAAAAAAAAGAAAAAAAAGGGAATCATGTCACAAAATGTGCATATCAAGTATAGATTAAAAAGTACATAAACCGTGCATATTACAACAAAATGTGTTTGTTTTCATGAGCATGTCATATGCATAACATGATTTAAAAACAAAAATGATCGAAACATATCACATGAAAAAGTACAAGACTTCTTTAAGATAAGACACTATCATGTTTTGATCTCTGAAATTCCTCTCAAGTTGATCTGAAGAGGCAAACAAATGAAAGTCACTGAAGGTGGAAGTAGAGTAGTTGGCCATACAACTCGGCCCGCCTCCTTCACTTGCCGGTGCAGTCGGAGTAAACCCGCCCCTGCTCCTGTATAAATTCAGACTGTGTGAGTGTGTGAGGAGACACACTGCATCACACGTCCCCCTGGCTGTTAGCCCTCTGCCACCAAGAGGCCTCCGATCTGTGGATTAGTGGAGGGAAATGTCTGACACCGTCAAACCTCTGACCTCCTTCCTCATAGAGGACATCCTCTCCGTTAAGGACGGCAATGGATTTAATGGAAAATGCTGCTCACAGAAGATGGAAAGATGTTCACAGTGGAAAGAAGGATCTGAAAAGTTGTCAGAGCAACTTCGAGTGCAGACAGGTGAGCTCCTGGGGGCTTTCAATAGCAGGGATGTAATGGATAATGGTGTGTGTTTGACTTTGATTTGCAGAATAATGTTTTAGAAAATGGAATAAATCTTTAAATTATAGATCTGTCACAAGAGTAGTTATGGCAATGTTGTATAAAAATACAGTTTAAAGTTTTTCTGGGAGTATTTTTCATCCATGGTGGTACATAGTGGCATGCAGACTACACTTGTTACAGAGTAGTTTCCCCCCTTAATGACTTGATCACATCTGTACTTTACAGAGTCTCTGGACCCATCCTGTCCCAGCACCTCAGAGTCCAGCAGTTTTTCCTCCACGGGCAAACAGAAGCGCTCCAGAGCTGCATTTACGCACCTCCAAGTGCTCGAACTGGAGAAGAAATTTAACGACCAGAAATACCTGTCCGCCCCAGAGAGGGCTCACCTGGCCAGCACCTTAAGACTAACCGAGACCCAGGTGAAAATCTGGTTTCAGAACAGGAGGTACAAGACGAAACGAAAGCAGCAGACGTCAGAGTTCTGTCAGGACGCGTACGACGCGGAGGGACTGGGCCTGAGAGACGAGCTGGTCCGATCATCACTGCTCACCTCCTTCTGCAAAACTTATCAATGCAGACCCTACATGTGGGAATACAGTGGCCCCTGGGGGCCGACGTTATGGTGAAAGTGAAATGATGGATGAAGCTATGAGATATTCAGGCTCTATGTTCACTATCAAAGTTGATTCTTTGTTACTTTGGCATTGATTTCGAACCTTCGTGTACCATCTGAAATGATTTGGTTCACACATTCTGTAATTTTTCATGCTTTAAGAAAAAAGATGTTATGCAAAATCATACAAATCGAGTGATGACGTACATGATGACGGTTTGCACAATGAAACATTTGATCTCTGATGTCAGTTGCAGCATTTTTGATTAATTCATTATTAAATTAATGTTGACACATTTTACTTTTCTTTAAAGCCCTGTGTTAAAAAAATACACAACATACATTACCTGAAGGTTTTGGGAATAAGTACAAGTTGAACTTTAACTTATTTGTCACATATCCACTTTCAGCAAACCTCAACAATTTTCATATGAAGCTCAGTTTGTCTGAAACTGTTAAATGATAATACCGGTATATCAAATATTTTTTGGGATATAGAACAAAATATGTGCGTAACAATTATTTGTAGTTAACTGTGAAGCAGCGAGTGGATTATTAACTGTAAGAGTTAACACTGTAATACTGACAATTTCAGAGTTTCATACTGGAGACATTTAAACTATCTACGTGGAGTTAAACTCTGATAACACAGTACAACTACATAAGACGATAAGACCAGACAGAGATGAGGGCGACATTGTAAATGAGGGCCGAAGAATGAGATGTGATTCCTTTAAAGAGCCCCTGACCTGATTACACGGAGATAAACAGCTCCTCGGCTTTCTAGAGATGACGTCATGAGAAACGCTGCTGTATGAAACTAAGAAACTGCAATTTCTTATCTGAGTTTAAAATTAATCAAATGATAATCATGAACACATAGAGAAATTATAAGTAATAGGCTTTTAGTCAAAGAACAATAGGAATAGATGTGAAAAGACAAATGTGTGATTCAAAAACAAACATGCAGTATAAAGATGCATACAGCAAGCGAGCAGGAGTCCTCTAACCACGGCAACATAATGACGTCCAGATGATCTTGACATTAAATGCGAGTTTTAAGGCTGGTAAAAGTGCATCTTGTGCAAAGTGCAAGTGCAGAAGATGCCAGTTTTTGTTGTGCCACCGTAGCATGAAGCTGTGACACGGCTCATGAACGTGAAGGTGATTATTGACAACAACAAAACCTGTTTGTTAACTTGATTACCACATGGGATATACAGAGGGCAAGAGAAGGTGATGGGAATAGAAAATTTGACTGACATCTGACATTTTAGTACAAGGCTCAGCGGCCAGTGTTGGTTATTCTTGAAAAAAATATATATATATATTTATGAATTTTTATAAAGAAAATTTGATTTAATTTTAATTATACGGTTGTATAGGCTACTCTAGTGTCAGCCATTTAAAATGTGCAGTGAGATATCGACTAAAACCACTCAAACAATAAGATAATGTGATCAAAACGGAGATGAAACTAAACTACATTTATAGTGCTGATATACAGGGGGGTTTCTACAAAAAAAATGTAATATAAAATGTAAAAATTGTCTAGTCTTAGATATTAAAGTGACCAGATGCAGAGGGTAAAGTCCCCGCAACAACAATGTAGACATGTCAACTTTACGCATTAATTGTAATTCTTCAATTGTTTGTTAATGTGTTCATTTACTTGGGCCTAATATATAAATGTCAAATGTTTTCACATAGCTTTAAAAAAAAATACAAATTCATGTTGCCAGACTTGCAGCATGTAGCTGCACATAGTTTTAAATGCGATTTGCAACTTTCCAATGTTTTACTGCACCCATGGGCTCTCTCTTCTTCTGTATAATCTGATCCGATAGCTTGAAGCCGTCTATCAGCCACCTCCAGGTACGTGCCAGAATGACACCAGGTATGTCCTTGAGCTGTCCTGCCAAAGGTATCACACAGGTACATGTAGATGTACAGGTAGATGCGCTTTGTTATCTTTGAGTGCACTGATATTATCCATTACCTTCTTGCCTCCTGTGACAGTAGGCTATGTTGCCCTCCACAGGTGAGGTCGCTGCCTCCTTCACCACAAGGCTGACAGGAGTTTGTTGTTGTATTTTATTGTTTACAACAATGTTGGATTTGAGAATGCCAATATAATACCAAATGGTACACCTGGTGCAGTCAAACCACTGGCATCAGAGCATCAGCGGCTGACCCAAACAGAGATGTATCACATTTTCTTTTTGCAGTTAAAATATGCTGACGTCATTGTAAAGCGTTATATTAATGGAACAAAACCCAGACTGGCTTCATGGGATTACACGTTCTAGGCTTTATTTCATCAAAAACAAAAAGAAAAAAAAACATATTTTATATTTGAAGCAAGATATTTCACTCCTTCACAGTATGTCTTGAAAGAATCGCTGAATCAATAACGTCACAACTCTTTTAACATGACGGAGTCAAATATTTCTATCATGATCTCCTCCATTATGAGCTGCAGAACTATTTATATAAAAGCTGAATAGCAGCAATGTGGCCTAAGACGGTGGTTTTCAAAGTGGGGTTTGGGGACCCCCAGAGGCATCCCCGGAAAAAAAGGGGACTAATTTTTTTCACTATAAGTTCATCCATAAATAACACAATGACACAATGAATGACTATTTTGGTCATGGGTTTCATTATAGACTCTATATAAAGATAGACGACGCGTCTCCACTTCCTCCCACTGTACAAAAGTGAAGCCAAAATATCCCAGATATGGAGCTGCCATCTTGAGATTTTGATGTCATTTGGAGCCAGAGTCTGCGCAGTAGTGATCGAGCGATGGAGCCGCGGTATCAAGGTCACCTGCCCGAACTAATCACGAGCTGAGCACAGCTGCAGCTTGTCAGCGAGAGAGAATCCCAGCTGCCAATCATGACGTCTCAACCCCTAATTAAAACCGAACTTATCAGAAAAAGTAATACTTGAACATAAATCAGCGTGATAACAACTACCTAAGATAACAGAAACCATCTTTGGGAAAAATGTATTTGACGTGTACATTTGACTTTTTAATTTGGCCCAAGTCCCATCCGCTAACATGTAGGAGGCAGGCTTTATGACCTATACTGCAGCCAGCCACCAGGGGGCGATCAAGATGTTTTGGCTTCACTTTTGGGGAGCTGTCATGTCGTCCATCTTTATATACAGTTTATGGGTTTCATACACTTTCTGTAATAAAACATCTAAAAGCAAAAGTCCTATCAGATGGACGTCTGTGGTCCAATTTGTGTTAGTTTAGAGATCCTCGACGTGAAAAAGTTTGGGGACCACCGGCCTAAGAAGTGAGTATGTAGGTTAACTGACTGAGTGCAGTGCTGATAAGCATGCATGATTTAGGGCTTTACATATTTAAGGAGGTATATGTTTGTAGTAACTCACCCAAAGTGTGAGCAGAAGACTGATGGAAGAGATAGAGGGAGACTAGAGAGCTCTCACGCCAGTAACCTGTCTGACTTTGAGAGATAGCTGCCCTCATGGGGATTTGTCTTATACCCATGGCAACAAGTGACAAAATATTATCATGATCTTATTTTCCTCATTCCTCAATGTTTGTCTACACATTCTTCTATTTTTAAGCGTCGATCATTCCTTTTAAAACTCTCTGTGGAGAACTGAATTGTCATATCTAGAGATTGTTGAACATATTACGGCATATCTTAACGATTTCCTTAAAGTGAGTTCTTATCAGCAGCGCCGTTCATTCTATAGGCCCTTGGAGTAAACAGGTAATTAGACATGAAGAGGACAGATAGCATCTGTTTTGACGGCATTGAAAATCTGACAGTATCTCTCAGCGTCTCTCAGTGTCTCGGGCCGTACACCAACGCGCTCATCAGATAAAGGTGCTTGTTGAAGGGTGAAGCTGAAGGTTAGGAGGACTATTATTTTTTTGCACTTGCCATTGTTAATACCTGCACTTCCTCTGGCTCAAAGAGACACGGTACATTGGTTCGCAAACACAGAAGACTTAAAAACAACATCCTCTTGTCTGTTTCCCTCTCTGGCACGGGGAGTGTCTCTAAATCTGTCTCTGCACCACCTGGATTAACTGGATTTGGCAGAGAAAAGGATGAAAAGCAGCGAGGAGGAGTGTATAACACCAGTGCCTTATCTCCTCTATACTTGGATCATGGATTTTGCCAGTAAGGATTTTTCAGAATATGCGGAATAAAGCACGTAAATGCCAAGAAACACAGTGTTAAGTCTCTCTTCTCAAGAGTTTATCTTCTTTGTCTATATATTCAGGGATCTGATTGTGAGCTGCAGTGTGGTCGTTGGGCCGTCGTCGTGCTCTTCAAGGTGGCCAATGATGCTTTGAAAAACAAGCAGATCTTCATAACAGATGAGTAGAAAAACCGAGCCCGGACCACAAAGACGGCCTTTGTCGGTGCTCCAATATGCCGTGACTGTCTGACAAATTTGTTGGAGTTGATAAGGAGGTTTAAAACAGCCCTGATCTTTTCACATGGGAACACTCGTAAACTTCCTCGGGTAGTGTAACTGGATCCCTCATGTTACGGTACCAGTAGGGCAGCTGCCTTTCTTCTCCCATCAGCAGATACACTGCTGCTTATCCGATGGTTAACATTGATTGTGTGGCTGCGAACAGTGTGTGTGTGTGTGTGTATGTGTGAGAGACAGAGAGAGAGAGAGAGAGAGAGAGAGAGAGAGAAAGAGAGAGAGAGAGAAGGAAACAGGGGGAAGACAGGCAGACGGAGAGAGAAGAGAGATAATTTTCCAGTGTTGTTATCTGTGGGATAAAGATATAAAGTAGTGGGACAGTTTACTTCAGATTAAAGTGATTAGAGAACAGTATGACAAGGACATGGGCTGAGAGGGCCGTTCATTGTGCACTTCAGATAAACAACCTGCTCGCGGACAAGGGCGAAAACTAAACACATCAGGGATATCAACCTTTCAACACAAGTGTACGTGTCCTGGGGCATGCTGGTTTGGAATAAAGCTCTGCACTGTCTGCCTCTCAATATGATGAGTGTTGTTTTCCTGTCATTACTTACTGTGTACAGACATACACATTTGAAATACAGTATTTACCTTCATATAAACAATAAAATAAATAAAACGTACTACATTATTACTTAGATCACTGTGAACAATACGAGGTCAATGGGGGCATGCAAAAATTTAAGTATGTATACGTCTAAACATGTACTTTTAATGCAATGTTGATGTGATGTTCAAACACAAAACTG